>WSFP011416503.1:0-23643 GCA_009831015.1 Picea engelmannii
ATCATGTGACATTTTAATAGTAGGATTAAAAATATTCCTACTATGATCAGCAAAAAACTTTCCACAAGGCAAATCATCATCTATAAAATGACCTTTTTTATCCCAATCACCTCTTGGCTCATAACTAGAAAAATAGTCAACCTTATCTGTAAATTCATTTTTTTGATATAATTTATGAGCACGTGCATCTGCATTATCAACAGTACAAAAATCATATTTGACAATTTCAAGACCTGAAAAAAAGAATTGAAATCTGAAAATGATGTAGAAAGATGTCCCAAATCTGGTTTATGTTCATAAACATCCTCATGTCCATGTACATGCAAATCTTCAACCCAGAATTGATCCAAGAGATTTCCACAAACTCGAAGGTTGTTTTCAATCTTCTCTGCATCTATATACACCTTCTCTAAAGATGAATACATTCTCTCTCTTAGGAATAAAACCAAAACAAGATGATGGTGAGCTGCAATATAAAATAGCTTGGCGACAACTTCAGATGGTCAAATGCAATCAAGCATGCTAAGATAGAAGTTGTGGAATCTCCATTTGAACTGGGCGATAGTCTCATTTCTTCTCTTCTTCAAGGAATAAAACTCAGATATATATTGATCAACATATTTTTTTTCACCCCAATATCTCAAGAATACACGATGAAAATCAGACCACAAAGAAATAGAACAAGCCTTCATATTTCTAAACCACAAAGCAGCATCCCCGACCAAGGATTTGGAAAATAACCTCAAGATAACATCCTCATGCATGATTTTGAAATTATCAACAAAATCCTCAAAAAATTCCATGTTCTTTTTAGATGCAGTATGAACATCTCCTTTGAACACATGAAGGTATTCAAAAAATATGGGAGGGTAAGAATTTGGGATAGGAGGCAACTTGAAAGGTTTAAAAAAAAAATTGATTCTTAATTGAGCTTCAATAGGTTGAACACAAAGGTCAACTAGTTGATTGGAAGTTTCAATAGGGACCTCAAAAGGTATATCAACTTCGTAATCCACAGGTTTACAATATGAGTCAACTTCATGAGAAATTGAAACATATACCTCAAATTTATCAATAGGTTGACATGATGGGATTAAATCAAGGTCAATAGTGCATGAAGAGGACAAATATTCTTTAATGAGTGAATAATATGGATCTGTAGGCTTGCAATCATCTAAATAAACAAAACATAGGATGATCCTCTTTACATGCAAAGGGAAATACAGGAATGAGTTGATGAAGAAGAACAAACTTTCATGGAGAAAGCTAATGAGTTGATACCAGGTTTTTCCCTTCCATTCTTTCATTCTTCTGTTAGTAGGATTTTTCCTCTAGGGGAGTCTTAGATTGTGGAGTCGCCAGGTGAAAGAGTATTGCAGTCTATATGTGTATTGCTTCAGTTCACCATCTAAAGCTGGATCAAATCAATGTCGTTCTCCCAGGGAATATTTTCAACTTTGTCCCTGGCAACGACACCAAAATATGTTAGCACTAGAATTCAACTCAAGACTGTTAGCACACCTTGTTTCAAAATGCTCAATAAGTGTTTTAGAGATGAATATATTATTTCTTTGTTTGAAAGCATATAATGGTATGATCTATTAATATCACTTATCTAGGTGCAACAAGTTAGGTAAATAAAAATAATGATTAGTAGTTTAAGGTTTTGGATGATGTGGTTGGGAGAAAGGAAAGACAAAGATGATAATTACACTAATAAACAATCTTGTTCCTTAATGTATTTATGCAGCAGCAGAATAAACCTTTATCTAGAAATCCATTCCAAATAATATTTAAGGAGGAGAAACACCAATGTGGAAAAGATTCATGAATATCCCTTAAAGCAACCTTTTCAGCACATAAGCATTTGTTATACAATCATATAACATCAACAGAGTGTTTCAGAAGACATAAGAAAAATGATAAACAAAGGAAGAACACACAAACTAACCATTAACTTTATAATCAGCTGAACTATTTACATAGGCAATTTGAATCAAAATTGTTTTTAGATATAAAATTATCAAGCCAAAACAATTATCCCCCCCTCTGTAGCTCTTTCTCAGTCCCTTGGACTGAATTTATCCCCCCTATTTACATATGATTTTCCATGAGATTTATATTTATATGAGATAAAAACTATATCCTCAAAGTTTGGATCTAATCTACTCAAAATATATATATATGACACCTCCTAAGG
The DNA here is from genome assembly GCA_009831015.1 of Picea engelmannii. NCBI lineage: Eukaryota > Viridiplantae > Streptophyta > Pinopsida > Pinales > Pinaceae > Picea > Picea engelmannii. The sequence goes on from WSFP011416503.1 coordinate 2,201, forward strand.
TCTAATTTTCACTTAGTCATATCAACAAGATTACAAAAAATATGGAAAATCATTCCCATACCTAAAATCTAGGGTTTGAAATTTAGAGCATTAAATACATTCAAATCATATCAAATATTTGAGGATGTTCAGAAACAATATCCTCCTTTAAAATCCATGTGTCTTCCTAACTTGACACCTCCTCTTGGCACATGTGGAACCGAACTAAGGGATGATTGTCCCCTTTTACAACATATGGTGAATTTACGAAAAATAGGGCCGAAAAATCACTTCCTATCTACCAAACCATGATCATTGTGTAAAAATTGAGAGAGATATTTGTTATTGGGTCTATTTTTGACAAAATCCTCTTTCATTGTTTCAAAATACCTCTCCATCACGTCGTAATATGTGCCCAAAGTTGATGACTAAAACAGAAAATTCCATAATTTTCAAATTTGAAACATGAGTTGTAAAGATCTGCTTGTATCTCTGAAAAATTGACATTTGTGTAAAACCTGAGAGACGCTTTTGTATATGAGATTTTTTTTATAAAAGCCTCTTTTTTTTCACAAATTTCTCTTCATTTGGTCAGAGACTGAGTTTGAACTTAACTACAAAAACAGCCATTTCCAGAAAATCCCCTATTTTCAGCAATCTATTTTCTCCTTTTTCATATAAGACTATTCCAAAACTCTTTTCTGATCATCACAAATGGTGTCTGAAGGACAAACAATGTTTAAATTCATCCTTAAGAATCAAAAAACCATCTCCAAACCCCATCTTCTTGTTATAACGAAAAACATATCATATGATATTTCATGACATTATGGCTTATCATTACCTTTTGTTGCCTCACTATTCATGTCGTGTGTGTATTTTAGGGTGTGGGATAATGTAATTATCATGTTTCACCATCATCCATCACACAAAAAAACTAAAACTATGCCATTTTCTTGAAAAACAGGGCGCTATAGGAACTTCCTGTAGTGTCCTTTAGGTCAAAATTTGACACTGCAAATAGTGATACTAACACGGGTATCATGGTATGTATCACTCTAATTTTTGAATAACTTGAACATGTTGTATTGAATCTTTCTTCATTTCATGACGTTTTCTTGGAAATTATGCTCTTTGCCTCATTCATACCTGGAAGGGTGACATGATTCCCTAGTAAATTGATTTTCCTTTAGGATGGGTTGTTACTGGATGGATCTGTGAAAATTCATCGTCCGTTCCCTCCATACTTACCACTTTCCATATTTATTCCTTCCATATAAACTATCCTTGTTTGGGCATTGCAATTGGACACTAGGAAGGGTCGTAACTTACCTTGTGGGGAGAAGGGTCTAAAGGCCCAGAGGGTAAAATTAGTCAGCAAGAGTTAAAAGCCAATGTTGAAACCTTCGAGATGCTTCACCCAGGGATCCTCGAGAAAGAATTGAAACACTTCTCAGTGAGAAAGGAGGATCCATAATATAACATAAGCACTCAAGGTACTAGTTGATGGATAAGAGGTCTCATCACGAGCCAGCCTATTATAGCCATGGGAATGTAGTGGTATGACACTACCACCTATTTGGTCACCAAGCCAAGGTAGTGTCTCTTGGTGGAATAGCCAAGAGAAACAGGGTATCATCACAATCCAACCTTCTCCTTTACGTGAAATTTTTGTGGATAACGTTTTCACCTCTGGTCATCAATCGAGGACAGTGGCCCTCAACTATTTTCTTGAAGCACAAGAGAAAATGATCAAAAGAAATAAAGCTAAGAGTAAAAGGAAATGAATGGGCTGGGAAAAAATTGCATTCATTACAAGGTGCATCTCACCCTGTACAAAGGCACCCACAGGTAAGACTTTACATTTCCCTATTATCACATGCACTCCATGCCCAAATATTTATCATATGCCACCTCATACACTTACATGACTTGGACTAGATCCCACCTGGGAAACACCCCAAACTTAAGAGAGGTTATCCCAATATGAAACCCTGAGACCTTATACAAACCTAACTTATCAAATTGCATAATGTCTTTGAGAAATTGTTTGGGTTAAGGGGGGTTTGATGAACATGTTTGGGTAATTTAATTATTTTATGTGATTTACATGCTATGATCCCTGTGACTTATGAACCCATGGAGGGTGTACATGTTGTTGTTGTATCACCTTTCCTAGTGGACATGTGCACATGGGGGAATGATTATATCAGACCTTCATAGGTCTCAAATCCCACCGATGGATGTTGAGACCCCAGCCAAGGGGAATGACAAGGATTGAAAACTTTCACCGGGAGAAAGAATGACATTGCCTTTGGAGGCACCTTGGAAGAAATAGAACTAGGGGATATTGCTCCTCCCACATGGAAGTTATCCCTTGAGGTTCCTAGACATCATCATGGATACCCTAGACGTCATCCATTGATATTGAATGTCATCATGAGGCATTGGCACATATGGACAGTGTTCTAGGCCTTTGGAGGCCCAACATTTCATCTTCCTTGCCAAGTGTTCCATACTTAGAGCTCAACATCACCCTAGAGTGGCATGACATCACCCATGGAGTGATTCTTAAATGAAAATTAATTTTATTTTGTCCAGATTTAATTTGTGTAAAAAGATAGCGAGGTCGGCCCAGTAATTATGAAGTAAAATTAATTTTAGGTTAAATTTTGTATAAATAAGTAGAAAGTGACATTCATTTTCAACATAACTTGTCCTTGGATACAAGGAGGTATGAAATTTTCACCCTATTAGGGTTATTGGCTGAAATAGTGAGGTGCCACTCTTGTTTAAGGCTTATCTTTGCAACTTGGATCAATTTTTGGAGTTTTATAGTGATCTTGCATGGTATATTCATGATTATTACTGGTGCAAGTACGTATAATATACATTTTGTCATCTATTGAATGATTATTGTATGGTTTTATTTTATCATACAAGATTATGAAATTGCATGGTGTATTTAATGCTTGAAGTAAGAAACTTAAGTTACTACTTTCTTACTTTTTATTTGCCAAGCTTTGACTAAATTGATCTAGTAACTAGTGAAACCCTAGAGCCCTAAAGTGTTATCACTCTAGAGGTTTGCATTAGGTTATTGTTGCACAAGTTTTACTCCTAAAAAATGATAAGGAGAGAAAGGCGCTAGGGACTATAAGTTACTACACCCTAGCACTTTATTTCTTAAGGTCAATATCTAGGAGGACTTAAGTTGCTACTCCTCCTAGATTTTTTCCCTCTTAGACTTTTGTGTATTATCATCAATAAGAAGCCTTAGAAGAAGTCACCATATTTGACTCCATTACCATAGAAAGGAACTAGTCATCCTCCTTTGAAATTTGACAAGGATCATCAAATTTCAAGCTCAATTCCCTACTTGATACTCTACTAACCTTAACTAACTTGCTAACCTAACCTAGAAATATTAACAACCAATTTGTTGCTATCATAATCACTACTACATCTATCATTTTTCATCTTATATCAGTGACGCAGAACCCCAACCCTCTGTCTGAGATCCACACAGGATCGTTCTAAATTCTCCTCAAGTCGAAGCAGCTCCCTCGGATCCCTATTGAAACCTCACGAATCCGATCCACAGGTCCTTTGTGAAAACCCTCCCTGTGCAACTTAACACCAGGCGTGAGCCTTATGTCTCCATGCAACCACAACCAAGCCTTAGCACAAGCGCCTCTCACAACTCAAGAGTTTGTGAGTCGTAGACCCTCGACTCCTCTTTCTCCAAACGTCGATACCCGATATGTGATACGGGTATGGATCTTCCTTGTTAACGCCTTCCAAACATAACCACCAGCTAGGGATAAGTCCTAGCACTACTCGCAACTCGCGATTTCGCAAGTTATAGTGTTGAACCCTTGTGCTCCTCCTTTGCGAAATCCCGAAGAACGATAACTCAATGATGGGTTGACTCCTTTAGCACTACTCGCAACTTCGCGAGTTGGAGTGTTGAACCCTCGTGCTCCTCCTTTACAAATCCCCAAAACGCGAAAGGTCAACAATGGGTTGACTCCTTCCAAGGCGATGTGTGTCTACCACCTTTCTCTAGGTGTTTTTTGTTATGCCACCTGTCAACCACGTGGTCCCCAACTGACGGATGTGACATGTGTTTGCACGAGCCCTCGGTGCTCGCACTTCATGACTTCTACAGTCGAAAATAAATTCTTTCAACCCCCGAACCCCCGATACGCGATACCACGCGGAGGTTCTAATCCAATGGTTCTCCTATGGCTTGGATCCAACGGTCTGGATTTCCTTCCCTACTCCTCACAACTCAGGACTTCATGAAACCAAGAATTTGGTCTGCCCTCCAAACTCATGAACCCCGAATTTGTGATTTCTTGTATGAGATCAATGGCTATCGTTGATCCGGATCTGACGGTCACTATCCTTTCTGAGCTTTAGAGTATCGGAAGATACTCAGCCTTAATCCCCTCGCTTCTCTGCGAGATCCAATGGCCCACGAGATTTTTCACTTCTCCATGAAGTGTCTCCACCATCTGTTTTAGTTGCTCTCCTGCACGACCTCCCAGAGGTTAAACTCCATGTGCCTTCCTTCAGGTCTGATGACTATCAGTCCTTTGCACTAGATCTGATGGCCTAGATCTCTTTCTCTTCCTTGTGAACTTTCCTACGTGCATCTAGACGTAGACTTCAATGACCCATATCTCGTCTCTCCGGCTAATCTAACGACAGTTGTGCTCTATCTTGAGCATGGCCTTCTTCCTTTCCCTTGGAATATTTCTTACTCCAAAATGCCTCGGCCTTTGTCTCTACTGTGAAGCCTATAACCTTGGCTCCCACCTGCATTCTAAGAGGTGTTCCTCCTCCTAAGATTTATTTCTTTGAACCTCAAAGGTTCCTTCAGACTCTGCAACCTCTTGCAGAACCTTTGCATGAAATGGTGCTATCTCTTCTGAGCTTATCTATGGCTCTGACCTCAAAGTGTCTCTGTCCCTTTCTCTCCTTGAAGGGATGTAAGTGCCCTCTGGAAACTTCCTTCTCAAGCACACTTTGTTGAGCCTGTAGGGTGTTCAGTAACCCTGTGAGTGTCTCCCCCTGAGACACTTCTCTTCTCTCTGAACTCAAACAAGAGTTCCTTCTGTGTACACTTGCACCAACTCAATGGCCACCTGACAGAGTTCTCCAAAATCCTCAGTGACTCTGTCTTCTACGTGCCTTCCTATGCACAGTCTTACCTCCAAGGTGTTCAACAACCTTGAGGCTTCTCCCTGGGTCTAATACTTCCTCTAGTGCACCCTCCTAGCACGTCTTTGTCTAAATTCTGCAGAATTCAGAAGTGCACTCTATGCACTGGCTTATAGAACCCGTAGTATTATGTCATGCAACCTCTTGCATGAAGCCATAAAGAACTAGACGTAAAATCAGTAAACCCACAGATAGAAAAATCTATCTATCCCTGCAAATGCACATCTAACATACATCTATAGCATATCATAAACACATAAAAACATTCATCAACATATAGAGAATAATATGCAGGAAAAAATGCTCTGATTGTATTAATATGAAAATGCCTCTTTACAATGTGAGCTTGGACTGCAACAGAGTCACAACTTCTTCTCTTCTGCCTATTCCCTCTATTCTTCTCTACCTTCTCTATCGACTCTCATTATTTACAATGAATTACATTGAATGGGCCATCTAATCCGAATTGTATCTATATCCCCATCAACATGTCATCCATTAAGGCGACTCTAACTACAACATGCTCAAAGGCACAGTTTGGCTCTACTAACCTTACAAACATTTAATACATTTTCAAAATTTGAAAAAAAACGAGAGGGTTGCACCTCTCTCCTTCCATTGAATGTGTGCTTGATGTGCTAGCTGGTTGGCACATAGCTGGCTTGGAGCAATGCTCCTGCATCAATCAGCCTACTAACCATCTAAGTCATCCCATAATTTGTATAAGGTAAGGTACTATCAATAAGTGTTAAAGTGTGTGTTTAATTGCCTTTCTAAAGTGCAAATTCTGAAGTTGTTATTGTTGTCATAGTTGTTGTTACAACCACTTTTGCAGCCCCTAACAACCCTAAAATCATCCACAAAACCATTGAGAATTTCTACTAAGAAAAATATAATCATTGGAAATTGAAGTAGTGTCTTATTGCTTTATTATATAGTACTTTTCTGAAGTGGTTTCCATTGGTGTCACCATCATTAATTAATGTTGTTATAAATGTTTGGATATCCATTTAAGTCATTTATTGACTTGTGTTAATCTTTAAAATCGTGAGTGAAGAAGTATTATCAAGTTTGCAAGCCCTTTTCTATATTGTCTTGTCATCATAACTTTCAATTTCAAGATACATTGTTGCTGCTATAATCTCAACTTTATATATACCTTGTACTAGAAACACATAATTTGTCTAAGAAGTCATCAATTATAATCGTTGATATCATTGTTACTACTAACGTTTGATGTTTCATTGGTAAAGGGAAGGTACAAACCTACTTTCATTTTCCCTTGTCCCTTTAAACTTTACCCAACTAACTTCTTTTGTTGAGTGACCAAGAGAGAGGGGTGGGTTTTCACCGTGTTTTTTTTTTCCTTTCATCAACCAACTAGGTCCTGGGACGTCTCCCTTGGAGTGAGGTTTTCCTCCTCCTAAAGAAAAAGAGGTACCCTATTGGGGTGAAAGTGATAGGGATACCTCCATGTTACATCAATATAAGCCTAATTTTCTTTATTCTTTGGGAAAGTATGGATTGTGTGATAACATTTTTGGTGTCATTAACGGGGAACATCGAGTCAATTTTCCTCGAATGACACTTTTTCGGTGAGCCCTTTTCTCAAATCCTTTCACTTTTCAAATCTTACCTGGAAACTCCATTCAGGGTGATTCCCTCTTTTACCTTTGATAATCCCAAGAAGGATTATCTGGAGACTCCACTAATGATTAAGCCAAACATGGCTTCTCAATGGGACCCAAGTAATTTTAAACCCTTGGATATGAGTGAAATACCAGGGTATCCCCGACAAATGCCTCCAAGGTATGTAAAATGGATCCCTAAATTCATCGGTGACGATGAGTTTAGAGTCAAAGACCACATGAGCAACTTTTGGGAATTTTTTAAACTCCATCCTATCAATGATGATGTTGAAGACGTAGAAATGAAACTTTTCTCTGCCACTCTTCATGGCGATGCTAGAAAATGGTATGATGGCCTCCCTAATGCTAGTATTACATCCATGGATCAATTAGAATAGGTTTTCCTCAAGACATGGAATATAAAATAGGATCCTATGGTGTAGTTGAACAAACTTAATCACATAAATAAGAATGAGAATGATACTATTAGGGAGTTCATACTAGGTTCCAGAAGCTGTCACAACAACTCACTAGAACCTATCGTCTTGGAACCAAATTCCTCATTTTCCTCTATATCAAGGATTTCATGGGAAAATCATGATTCCTAATTGATAAAAGGGGCCCAAGATAAATCCAATAAGCTTATGACATGGCCACATAATTCGAATCCAACATATCCTCATCCAAGGAAGAACAATCCTTTGTTCAAGAAGTCAAGATTAGTGAACCCAAAGATACCCCAGATATTGTTAAGAGAATAGATTTCCTTGAGACCTTCATTGAAGAATTACCAAAAAGGTTGGAGCAAGGCATCAATAAACAAGAGGTTGAGGAGAGGGATCTTGATGAAGGTTACCAATCCCATGGGAAAGAGAAAGAATTTACTCATGCTTCTACCAAGAATAATGAGGACCTGGTTGAAGAGAGAGAGCCTAAAGATATAAAAAATTATGATGAAGTATTAATGTGTGCTCCTCCCTCTAATGAAGCCATTTGAGATCTTATTCCTCCTGCACAAGAAAAAGAGGATGAGGTTAGTCACTTTCCTTTTCAGGTTTTTCATGATACCCTATTCTATGATTCAAAAGGTGAAGAAGAAAGGGAATCCTTGGACAAGCTAGACCTTTTGTATTATGAAGATAAAGATGTAGGGTCAAGTCATGAAGACAAGGAATTGATGCTTTATTTATCATTTGATGAATTCATCCAAGTCTTCGACGCTTCTGCACAAGAAGAAGTGGATATGGTAAGTTATTTCCCTTTCCAATATTTTGAATATGCTTTATTTTGTGATTTGGAAAGTGAAGAACGGTTAGAGGAGCCCTTGGATGTTTTAAGCCCTTTGTGTTATGATAAAGGTAATGGAATGGTTGATAATATTGATGACTTCATACATGTCGGGAAATGTAAATGGGATGTGATTGGGTATGTTGGGGATCCCATTTATGAAATTGAGGGTCATTTCCAATTTTTTCCTTTAAAACTATCATATGAGGTTACTACTAATTTTGACATTTGGAAACAAGGAGATGATGTAGTTACATATGTTTTCCAAACACCCAAGGGTGACCTAGTTCTGTGTTCTCCTAATGATTTTCAGTGAAACCTCAAGGATTTTGATGATAATTCCTTTGAGAACTTGGATTTATTTTATGAAGAAGATTATCAATCACTGTTGTGCTTAGATCTTGATAAGGGTAAGGACGTTTCTTTCCTAAAACAATATACTTGTGACAAGGTTTTCCAACTCCCTTCGATTACTTTACCTTATTATGTCACTAAGGATGCAGTTGGGAAACATGTCCCTTGTCCCAAGTTTTCTCTAGGGCAGATCCTTCTTTTATAATTCAATGGTAGGTTGAATACCTTAAGAAGTTTTTTATCTCAGTCTTTCATCTTTCCCTTAAAAATTTCCAATCATCCTCTAGGTTCTTGCTAGTCCCTTCCTAGACCTCAGGATGTGATGATGCCCAAGGTAGCCAACCTTCAGACTCTTCGAGTCAGTCTTTTGAGCCTTTGATTTTCCATGATCCCTTTCTAAGATGGATTGAGAACTTTCCTAGAAGTGTAACTTGGCATAATTTTGTCCTTCCCTCCCGCCTCCATGATCTAGACTTTATGACTTCCTTTGATATGATGCATGCTCTAACTCATGTTATTTTTTTTCTGGACTTGTCATTGTTTTGTTTTATGATGAAGCACCGAGGCAGGTATTATGAGGTATTGCTAGGATGGTATCACTGATTATATGACTACACCTAGCATTCAATCAATAGGTAAGTAGAGGTAGGTAGGCATTTGCATCCATTGTATATACCATTTTCATATCATGTTAGCATAGTTGTAGTTACATTTTTCATATTATATCGATTCATTATGTATATATGTATGATCATAATCATATTCTAGACTAGATATGCTCTTATTTGTTTATTTTATCATATATGAATGAGGGATGATATCACCACCCTAGGGATTACTGATCTCTTTTGTTGAAATTTAGCAGGCATAGGTCATACCAGATATTTTGAGGTTCTCATGTGCTCTACGGTGAGCACATCCTCGAGTTAGAGATAGATGTTATCCCCTATCATAAGGATAACTAAGGATAGCATGTCTCGAGGCCCACAGGTCCTAGACATGGAGTACCGAGAGCCAGATGACTTGAGCATGGCCCATGAGGGCCCCTCTTTTATTCAGTGTAGTCCATGTATCACCAGCAGCAACATCCATCACACCAGCCTCATCCTAAAGTAGAGGTGAGTCTTTCTTCATGAGGCAATGATCCTGGGTATCATGGTATGTACCACTCTAATTTTTGAAGCACTTGAACATGTTGTATTTAATACTTTTTCATTTAATGACATTTTCTTGAAAATTATGCTCTTTGCCTCGTTCATACCTCGAAGGGTGACATGGTTCCCTAGTAAGATAATTTACTTTAGGATGGGTTGCTACTGGGTGGATCTATGAAAATTCATCATTTGTTTCCTCCATACTTACCACTTTCCATCTTTATTACTTCCATCTCCCCTATCCTTGTTTTGGCATTGGGATTGGATACACTAGGAAGGGTTGTAACTTACCTTATGGGGAGAAGGGGATAAAGGCCCAAAGGGTAAAATTTGTTAGCAAGAGTTAAAATACAATGTTGAAACCTTCAATATGCTTCACACAGGGATCCCCGAGAAAGAAGTGAAAATATTCTCAATAAGAAAAGGGGACCCATAAGATAACATAAAAGATCAAGGTACTAGTTGATGGATAGGAGGTATCATCAAGAGCCAACCTATTATTACCATGGGTATGTAGCGGTATGACACTACCACCGATCTAGTCACCAATACAAGGTAGTGGCTCTTGGTAGCATAGCCAAGAGAAAGGGGGTCTCATCACGATCCATCCTTCTCATTTCCATGAAATTTTTGTGGATAATGTTGTCACCTCTGGTCATCAATCCAAGATAGTGGCTCTCAACTATTTCCTTGAAGCACAAGAGAAAAAGATCAAAAGAAATAAAGCTAAGAGTAAAAGGAAATGAATGGGCTAGGAAACAATTTCATTCATGACAAGGTGCAACTCAACTTGTACAAAGTCACCCACAGGTAAGACTTTACATTTCCCTGTTATCATATGCACCCCATGCCCAAATATTTACCCCTTTCCACCTCATACACTTACATGACTTGGACTAGATCCCACCTGGGAAACACCCCAAACTTAAGAGAGGTTATCCCAAATAGGACACTCTGAGACCTTATCCAAACCTAACTTGTCAAATTGCATAATCTATTTGAGCATTTGTTTGGGTTAAGGGGGGTTTTATGCACATGTTTGGGTAATTTAATTATTGGATGCGATTTACATGATATGATCCTTGTGACTTATGAAACCATGGATGGCGTACTTTTTGTTGTTGCGGGACCTTACTCAATCAACAAATGCACATGGGGGAATGATTAGATCGAACCTTCATAGGGATCAAATCCCACTGATGGATGTTGAGACCCCAGCCAAGGAGCATGACAGGGATTGAAAACTTGCATTGAGAGAAAGAAGGATGTTTCCTTTGGAGGCACCTTGGAAAACCCAGATCCGGGGGATATTTCTCCTCCCACATGGACGTTATCCCTTGAGGTCCTTGGATGTCATAATGGATAACCTATACGTCATCCATAATTGGTCTTGTCATCTTGGATGACATTTTTGAGGCATTGGCACATATGGGAAGGTTTTCAAGCTTTTGGAGGCCCAACGTTTCACCTTCATTGCCCAGTGTTCCATACTTGGGGCTCAACGTCACCTTAGAGGGGCGTGATTTCATCCCTTGAGTGATTCTTAGATGCAAATTAATTTTATTTTGTCCAGATTTAATTTGTGTAAAAAAATGGCCAAGTCAGCCTAGTAATTATGAACTAAAATTAATTTTAGGTTCAATTTTGTATAAATAAGCAGAAAGTGACATTCATTTTCAACATAACTTGTCCTTGGAGACAAGGAGGTCTTAAATTTATGCCCTATTAGGGTTATTGGGTGAAATAGTGAGGCACCACTCTTGTTTAAGGCTTATCTTTGCAACTTGGATCAATTTTTGGAGTTTTATGGTGATCTTGCATGGTATATTCATGATTATTCTTGGTGCAAGTAAGTAGAATATGCATTTTGTCATCTATTGAATGGTTATTGTATGGTTTTATTTTCTCATACAATATTATGAAATTTCATGGTGTATTTAATGCTTGAAGTAAGAAACTTAAGTTGTTATTTTCTTACTTTTTATTTTCCGAGCTTTCACTAAATTGATCTAGTGACTAGTGAAACCCTAGAGCCATAAAGTGATAGCACTCTATAGGTTTGAATTTGGTTTTTGTTGCACAAGTTTTCCTCCATAAAAAGGATAAGGAGAGAAATTTGTTAGGGCCTAGAAGTGCCTACACCCTAACACTTTGTTTCTTAAGTTCAAGATCTAAGACGACTTAAGTTGCTACTCCTCCTAGATTTTTTCCCTCTTAGACTTTTGTGTATTATCATTAATTATTAGCCTTAGAAGAGGCCGCCATATTTGAATCCATTAGACTAGAAAGGCACTAGACATCCTCCTTTGACCTTTGACAAGGATCATCAACTTTCAAGCTCAATTCCCTACTTGATACTCTACTAACCTTAACTAACTTGCTAACCTAACCTAGAAATATTAACATCCAAGTTTTTGTTTTCATAATCACTGCTACAACTATCATTTTGCAACTTATATCAGCCTACTAACCATCTAATTCATCCCAGAATTTATATAAGGCAAGGCACTATCAACAAGTGTTAAAGTGTGTGTTTAATTTCCTTTCTAAAGTGCAAATTCTGAAGTTGTTACCGCTATCATAGTTGTTGTTACATCCATTGTTGCAGCCCATAACAACCCTAAAATCATCCACAAAACCATCGATAATTTGTACTAAGAAAACTATAATAATTGGATATTGAAGTAGTGTCTTATTGCTTTATTATAGTACTTTTATGAAGTGGTTTCCATTGTTGTCATCATCATTAATTAATGTTGTTAAAAATGTTTGGACAACGATTTAAGTCATTTATTGACTTGTGTTGATATTGAAAATAGTGAGCGACGAAGTATTATCAATTTTTCAAGCCCTTTAATATCTTGTCTTGTCATCATAACTTGCAATTTTCAAGATACATTGTTGGTGCTATAATCTCATCTTTATATATAACTTGTTCTAGCAGCACATAATTTGTCTAAGAAGTCATTGATTATAATCGTTGATATCGTTGTTACTACTAATTTTTTATGTTTCAATGGTAAAGGGAAGGTACAAACCTTCTTTCACTTTCCCTTATCCCTTATCCCTTTAAAATTTACCCAAATGACTTCTTATATTGAGTGACCAGGAGAGAGGGGTGGATTTTCACCATGTTTTTTATGCCTTTCATCAACCAACTAGGTCCTGGGACGTCTCCCTTGGAGTGAGGTTTCCACCTCCTAAAGAGAAAGAGGTACCCTATTGGGGTGATAGTGATAGGGATACCTCTGTGTTACGTCAATCTAAGCCTCCTTTCCTTTAGAATTTGGGCAAGTATAGATTACACGATAACAGGCTCTACGCTCCTTTGTTCCACTCTCGAAGTATGTACTTTTGTTTTAGGTCTTAGAAGTCATTATAGGAAACTTTCTCATGGATATCTTCATATATCATCTCGTACTCCTTGTATGAGATGTTGATATCAAGCCTTTGATCCAGTTTCTCATTGGCTCCTATAGGCTGCCCTGTCAAGAATTGTGCTAATAAGGGACTATGGATCCTTAGGCTCCCACTTGGATATGGGGTATGTTTATTTCTACTCTCCATGTGTATCTTGTCACCCCAATGGGATCCAATGGGTTCAACTTGGCTGATATCATTTGTATTCCCACGTTTCCCCACCAATTGTGTGAGCATCTTAAGGGTCTACTATTAGAACCTTGTTGTCTCTGCCTATCTTTGGGATGCCTCATTTTGTCCCTTGAACAAGTATTTTAATATTTGGAGCATAGTCCCTTCAGGGTTGTCTCCCATGCTACCCTTTGTCTCTAACTTTGTGTGGTTTAATTTTGTTTCTCTTTCTGGTGACTCTTGGGAGGACTTTCCTCCACACCCTTTTCTCCCATGTATCAATGTAGTCACGTGCTAGCAGAACCACTAGCTCTAATACCATTGTAATGTACCCAACTAGGATGGATAGAAAGAATATATTTTTTGCCCAAATTATTATGTTTCTTTGTGTGATTTTATCAAACACTTTCCTAGAAATGCCTTATAAACAGTTTGCATATGTCTCATAGATAGGAATATTGTTAAACACATCACATATCACATGCATCCATTGCATAGATAATTGATAATATAACCATGGCATATTTTTTATGGTATGAGAACCCAAATCAAAATAATGCAAATATCACTAATGGTTGTAACAATAGTTTCCAAACCCTTCTGGGTACAATAGATATACTGGCTACAAGAAGCTACAAAATCTACTAACAAAAAAAATCAAGAAACCTCATGATGATGCCAAAATCTCCTCAATATTCCAAGTATGCTACTCTAACTATCAGATCTCATTGACATTGCATTGATCTACTCCTGAATATTCCACTACAACAGTATGGTTGCGTGGGCACAACTCTAGTCTTCAATATTAAATTGTAGAGGGCCTCGCAAGACAAGGTTGGACAAAACGTGGGGCCTCACGAGACACCCTATGCTCAACCCATGGGGATGCCTCCTTTTTCATTTACATGAAACCCTCCTGGGACATGTAGATATGATTATTAGACTCTTCCATAAAAATTTGCAAATCCCCTACGCAAGTCGATATGCCACCAAACTCTTTCCAATATGAAACCAAACACCACAATGAACTCAAACAAGGACTACGACTAAATCATCCTCCTTGTCTAGCTAGGGTGGATATTTCACCACTAAAACTAAACTGAAATGGAAGGGGTTTACCAACCCCTAACAAAAACTTCGCTCAAAGAGAACATCAACAAGAGATCAAATCATAAAACCAAAGAGAATAGTTACCCCTCTATTTATCCTTCCTTCGAACCTTCTAGATCTTTCCCTTTTTTGACCAAATCAAACTCTCACTTTATTTTCTCTTCAATTCCAATTAAATATAATTATTTATTTTATTTAATGTCACTTTTAGGATTTGTCATTCTTTTAACCTAGTGACACCAAATAAACCTCCTTGACTCCATTTTTCCTTGTTGACTATAGCCTACGAGAGTCGTATGGGTTATTGAGTCATACTCTATCACGATCAATAGGAAGGGGACATTACAAATACAATATATATAACAACTTAATTATATAGTATTAAAATATCATAATAATACAATAATTATAAAACATATGTATATAGTAATACAATTAATATATATATTAAAATTTAATACAATATATATAATAATATATAACAATTTAATTACTTGACCAAGAATTGATATTCATTTAGTCATACCATAGTCATTATAAAATATTCATAGTATGTGGCACAATTTTGAATCTTGATTTCACAGCGACATGTATGGAGTTGTCGTGAAACTTAGAACATCTCAGTTGGCACGAAATTTTTGGCATGGGTAAGAAGGGAGGTGTTTTGGGGTGGGGTTTGAGAGGAAATTTGCTACCATTAGTTTCTTTATGTGTGATTTGGTTAAGGAGAGGGGTTTTGAGGGTCTGCATGGGTAGGAAAAGGGGCATTTTGGGGGGGTATGAGAGTTAATTCGTGAACAATTAGTTTCTTTTATGTGCCATTTGATTTAGGAGAGGGGTTTTGGGGTTTGGTTTGAGGGATTTTGCAGGTGACATGGAGAGAACGAAAACCCTCAATTGGAAATTTTCAATACACATATTTATAATGGATTCCCATTGTTTTATTAATACATATAGGCGTTCATTCGCTCTGGGATTTCTTTTGCGATTCAGTAAGCAATTAGGGAATTATAGATGGTGTAAATTTTTTACTTTATGTTAATCAGTATTGTTTTTTATTTTAATGTTAGGGACATATATGTAGGGTTCCTAATGTTATAAAAAATAATTTCTTGGACATCTAAATGGAATCTTTAAAATCAAGAAAGGTGGGAAATTAGAGGTAAGGGTTTTTGTTTTATGACGTGTCTATTTAGTTTCTTAGAAATATTTGTATGTAAATTTGGTATTGAATGGATGCATGGTATAGTTTTAAAAAACACATAGGTATTTGTAGGAGTACGTGGACACCATTTTTTTGTTTTGATATGTATGTCATTATGGGTATAAAATGCAAAGTATATGATAAAATCCAGCCCTCGCTTCCATTTTTTCTTTAAAAGGCATCCACTTCTCCTGTAAAAACAACCTCTTTACTGAAGTTGGCATTTTCTTCACTTTTAAATACTTATTTCAAAATTGGCATCTAAGAAGGTTAGACCCTGTATAAGTCTCTTGCATCTTAGAAAGTTATAACAATGTATAAGTATATGTTATCTTGATTTATCAATGTGTCTATTGATAGACCCTGCCACTTGTGAGCCAAGGGTCATTGTGATATCGTTGAGTTCACATTCATATCATGTTGTTGGATC
This sequence comes from Picea engelmannii, assembly GCA_009831015.1. Lineage (NCBI taxonomy): Eukaryota > Viridiplantae > Streptophyta > Pinopsida > Pinales > Pinaceae > Picea > Picea engelmannii. The sequence continues at coordinate 18,167 of WSFP011416503.1, forward strand.
GGGGGCATAAAATAAGCACCTATTCAGTAGTTCTTGGTCATATATCTTAACGCTTGTCCTCCAATGTGAAGACAGATATGGACTAGCAGTGACTTGCATATAACGTTCATTTCCAGTCATGCATCCATATCCATGATCACATACCCTGTCCTCGTACCTTCCAAATTGAAGGCCTCAATTTATTTCACCATGTCATCATACCTTCCAAATTGACGACCTCAATTTATTTCAGGGGGGTTCTTTTCATAGTTTTGAAAAAAATCAAGGGGGGGGGGGGCAATTACTCTCTATCATGTTGCACTTTCGAATTACCATGGTATCCATTTCGCTCTCCCCATTTTGTTATCCATCAAACACTTTTGGGGCTGAAATAATTTATATCCATTGATATTCACACCCTCTTCTTGTTTCTTTTTATCATTGGGTCCCACCCCTCATCCTTCTTCCACCTATCCCCACCTCTACATGTTAATCCATTATACCTCACCCCATCCCTAGCCCACTCTTCCTCCTTTGGATTTTTTCCTTTCCATCATAGTTTCTACCATGAATTCTTCCTTAACTCCTTGCCATCATTTCTCGACGTGGATTTTTCCTTTGATGGTATGGATTCCCCACCTCATGTACCTAGCCTTTGTGATCATGTGTCTCTCCTAATTTTCTCATTGGTTTGATTGTGTGTGCTTGATCCTCGCTCCCTCTACCCACGTGGGCAGGTTCTTCATCAAAATTTCATTGGATTATGTGAGCATGACGAGGCTCATCTCCTTGGCGACCTCCATCACCTTTAGAAATAATGTTTTTATATGGATCAGAGATACCATGCAACAAGTATTAATGGTTCTTTTGTCCCTCCAATATAGCGCTCGTCATCGCTCTCTCATCCAACCTCTAAATTTAAACTTAGATTTCCTCTAGACCATCACTCATTTTGTTCTCAGCAACATCGCTCTCTATTTTTTTAGTTGTCTCGTTCCTTGGGACTCTGAGTTCCACCTTCCTCCTAGTCCTATCGACTATTCTTTTGCAATGACTAGTAGTCAGAATAGTTGGAACCTTCATCTAGACCAGATGGAGCAGGATATCAAAGACCTTCATAATTTTATCCAGGTAATCTAAGAACTATTATGAAGTCTCTATAACCAAGTGTTGACTATTGTTGAGCTCTCTCTTCAACTCAAGCAATCCATTTAGAACCCCTAGGATGAAGGAAATTCCATACATCTCCAGATAGAAGGTGTGGAGGCCCACTCAGTATTTTGCAATATCAACATGGAAGAGTTGGTTTATTTTGGGGTTGCATCTCCACATTCCCACTCTGTCCCTATGCCAAACCTCAATTCCCTGCCTCTTTCGTCAAATAGGGTTGATTCAGCCTCAAAATCCAAGTCTCCCCCCATACATAATGCAATGTTTCATTTGGTTATATCTAGGTGTTTTTTCATAATTTACATAGCATGAACTTCAGAATTGAGCTATGTCTATAAGCATGTAATTAAACTTGTTTTGAAGCATCAAAACGGCTATTTAATGGCACAATGGTTATCTTTTTGTAATATGTTGAAATTTTGGATCCCCTCTATGCATACTTCGAGTTCTCTGGAAACATTTACTTAATATAAAACCAAGGTAAAAATAAGAGGATTATAACTCCACGTGAGCATTTTGGAGTTGAATTTTTAATATAATGTTTGATATAAAGCTCATGAAAAAAATTCCATGGGTATATATATTTTAAATATAGTAATGCTCATGATGTTTTTACACAAACTTTTAAATTTTAATAAAAAGTATTATTTAAAATTAAGTTTATTAAAAGTTTTAATTTTATTTTATTTGAAGTATCGTGTTTTATATTTTTATTATTTAAAATTGTATGTAAAACACAATTGTGGATGCATTTAAGTTGAAGTATCATGTTTTACAAGTTTATATAATGTAAAGTTGAAGTATCATGTTTTTTCAAGTTTATCTAAAATTTTGGGAGCATTGAAAGAAATATCTTTGAGACCTTGTGGGCCTCGGGAGGGAATAGCTCAGAATTATTGTATTACTTTAATGGTTATTTGATTGATGAGAAATTGCCTTGCTAGCCTCGATGACATAAGAGTTATGTGATGATCTTTAGTTGTTTCTTTTAATGTATGAAATTGTTAAGTGTGTGAATGCTTATGTATGTGTTTCTTATGCCATAAAGGTGCCTGCTAAACCATTCCTTGGGAGTAGTCCCTAAATCAAGAATTGATTTGGGAGATTAATTTATGCCATTGATTAAAGTTATGTGGATATTTTATGGGAAATTAGTCCAATAATATTGAAAAACTAGCTTTGATTATAACAAAAAATACATTCGATATTTTGATTTTGAGCTATTGAGATATAGGAATGTAGTGTTAACTGTGTGGTCTGTGACACATCATTGAACTAAAGTATTCATTGTTAAAAATTGCAATGTTGGGCACCTTTAACCACAAATATCTCACACAAACCTATAACCAACTCCATTATGTATTTTGTTGATGTTTTTATGCTCACAGTGCAACCATTTTTGTTTCGCTTAATGAAATTTTCCTAAAGACAATAACTTCCAGGTGGCATTTCATATTAAATATTGTTTTGTGTATTAGATAAAAAAAAAGGAGGAAATTGAATATTATTTATATTTTAATGTGGGTATATTACATGAGTACAATGGTAAAGTTAGTAGTAGTAGAAAAATGGTTCGTGATCATAAAGGTTTTAAATGAGAAAATAATTAGAAACCATCTAGAAGAGAGTCACAGTCTATATGTTCCTATTGAAAACAAAAATAAGGTTTTGCCAAACTATTCGAACATGGATGAAATTTAGTTAGGTCAAGTCATTTTCTTGCAATGCAGAGTTTTTCTTAATCCAATTTTTCTTGCCATTTCCATTGAAAAATGTCACATGCTAGTGATTGCATATGACTTCAGGGAATTTCTAATGATTATTTATGATATCCCTTAATTAGTCTCTTAGTTCACCATTTTCACACAATATTTGCATCATGTTGTAAAAATTTGTAGGGACTAGAAAATTATTACAATTGATTTTCATTTGATAACCATTGGATCTTATCATGGGTATGGCTTTCAGTGGAACGATTATTTACACCTGAGATAGCAGCCTTCTATGAGGAATACTACAAGAATAAAGGTGTTTAGTTCATTAAGGGTAATATTATGTCATCTTTTGAAAGTGACTCACAAGGTAAAGTGAGTAGCGAATTGTCATTGAATCATTTAATGGTTGTGGAAATTGTTCTAAAGTCTTTGTTAAGCATGTTATTTATAAAAAAAAATAGCGTACATGTGAAGAAGGGTATAACTAGTTCAGAGACCTACATCTAAAGGGTATTTTTTAATTACTTTTTGAAATTTGTATGTTGCCATCTTAAATATTAGGTGTCATCATTACATTTAACATTTCCAAATGTATCTATAGGAATGGGTGGCTTTACTTTATTTAATGTTACTTACCCTTTTTGGTATTGCAACTTTGAATGAATGCAAACCTCTTTCCAGCACATATGTAGAAGTGTATTTCTTCAAAGACATTATTCACATTCATGTTTGATAGCATGCCTTTCCTTTCCTGTTGTTCCTATTTTGTTCTTTGTGTTGAAAGAAATCAAGATGTTGACTAGAATTTGTTTACTTATGCAGGAGCATAGGAGATCAAGAGTAATGGCACAGTTTAGAAATATCTTGGATGTTGGAAATCTATCTCAGGTAAAATATAATGTTTAAGTCTATAAATTTTATATTTGTGGGTGACATTAGAGTGGTATGTTGTTAGTATTTTCTCTATCCTTTTCTAACAATACCTTGTTGCAATATATTCATATTGCTAGTGTATATGGAATATTATGCAGGGAAATTTCATGAAAATATTTGTGCCACTCTTTTTTAGTTTTTTGTTTGAGGCCAAAGGTGACAGGGAGGGGAATGTTGTGAATTATTTCTTGGAAACCCTTGACTGTATACTCTTACTTCAATTTATTGATGAGAGCATTTCGACTGATGGATTCCAAGGAAGAGAATAACAATATACTTCTACAAATGATTTATTCTATATTAGATGATTTTCATTTTATTAATGTAATGTCCTCAACCATAGAATGAGAAAAATGTGATCATCAAACTAATATTGGTGAAACAACATATTTTTTACAACTATTTTTTGCTCTGATTGTTTAACCAATAACATCCAGTAAAAAATATTTGGTCTCATCTTGCATGTCCTTTCAGAAAAGGATATAGGAGAAAGTGTGATTGTTGGCACGTGGTTGCAATACCATAGGTTCAAGTTATATAACCAACAAACCCTATAGACACCGACCCTTTCGGCATCACCTGCATACAAGTGAAGTCTCACCCAAGGCATATATTGGGGATGAAGGAACCAAGTTTATAAAGTGATGAGGGGATGTGAGGCCATTAGCATGTTCATTCCTACTTATATACCTTTTATGTCATATTCTTTGTCCCTTTTCCCTTGATTAATTAGTAAAATTTAACTATGCAGCATTAGTGTGACACAGATTACAACATACAATTTTCACTGTAATATTCATCTTTACTACACATCAATCCTCTAATAAATAGATCTAGATATAGTTATGTTGGACACACCTACCACACTTAGAGGGGGGGGTGAATGAGTGTGGGGATCTTTTTCCCAAAACTTCCCTCTTACACAATACTCATTAGTTAGCATTCGACATTTACTCATTACTCATTGTTGTCATTAATAATCAGTTAGATATCAGCAACATATATCATCAACAAATCATCTCCACAAGGAACACATGATGTATGTACAATTTTTCTTTTTATTATGGACTTCAATCTGGGGGTTTTTCAGCAACAACTGAATAGAGTACAACTCTACAAGAGCACCAGCTCTATATGCAAGACTCAACTTACATTCTCAACACCAACTGATATGAGGCAAAAATCCTCAACAGATATCAATCTGTACCATAAACAAGAGCATCAACCACGCACCAACCTGTGCCAAACAACTTGTAATCAACCTTGCTGAATTTTGGATTATTCTAGAGAGCGACCTTGTAGAGTGTGCCCCACACAGAATATTTGTTGAATCGATCTGAAACTTAGAAAGCATCATGAAAATAATTTATCCTTCCTTCAATTCCAACCCTCTTTTCTTCACCTTCCTTCTGAAATTCGGCTTATATATCCTTGGTTACCTCATTCACCTATAGATATTCAATATGCTCAAGTGTTCCACACCAAAAATGCTCAAGAAGCTCTCCATCAATACTCCAAAAGATATTCTCACAAGAATCTCTCCATTGATCCACAAAAAGGATGATCTACAAGAGACCATTGCTATCTTATTTATACTTTCATCCTATAGGTCACTTAACCCATTTTTAGGTCACTTAACCCATTTCTAGGTCACTTAACCTATTTTCCTTATTTTAGGGT
>WSFP011416504.1:0-23643 GCA_009831015.1 Picea engelmannii
TGCTGTAGTAACAGAGGTATTGGCCCTCGCGCACGATGTTAACCTTGGTATTATCTGAATTTTGCGGGAGTCTTAACCTGTTAGGTTGTCACACCTCCATTTAATGGGTTGCATATTACAATAATATGGATGGAGTGGATTTATCACCGAATCCCCTTCTTACTTGAACGACACTTTGTTAGTTCCAACAAGATTTCCTCTCTTGTTTTTTTTTCTGATGCTTATTTTGGATTGTGATGCCTGGTTAGCACACAAACACCCCTTCTACATTTATTAGGGCTTGTTCCACGTTTGACGGGATATCATTACGCCCACTTTAACACTTAATTAGAATTGTTGAGATGTTGTGTTGATGTTGCGTTAACACTGTTGAGAGTTATCTTTTACTTGGGTTGAGATGTTGCATTATGATTTCTCCTTTCATTATACAGGGAGGATCTGAACTCATCCCTTGTTGTCCCAGGCTTAAACAATAGTCTGAATTATTGTCATGTGTGGTATAGGATTTAGGTGCGTGGACTATTGTTTTGTTTACCATGAATGAACATCCTTGGAGTAGTATCTTGGTGCCCAACTTCATGTTACTGTTTCCTGTTACCTTCTTCATTGTGATCGGATTTAGTGTCTTCTTTTTCCACGAGTTCAATGTGTGACAATGTCGTTGAGTTCTTGAAGCTTTTGTTGTACTAGGCTTTGAAGAATTGTGTTTGTCTTGACTGCCAACTTGTGTGAGTATGATCTAGTTGTTAGTTGGTTGCCCCCTTTTCTCAAGCAAGACTTCCTCTGTTTAAATCTAGGAACCAAGCCTCAGATTATTACTCCCTATCACTATTTTGTTTGTCCCTTACCTTAATCGTATCAATCAAGACTATTTACGATACATATTACGTCGATCTTGATTTTAGATGGATACACAAGGAAACCTTCACTTTTGATGTGATTATCAATGTCAATCCATTATAAGGCTCATTTTCACTGATGTGATAGTTCCTTTTTGACCTGTGAGTTAGCTTAGATCCTTTTTGATAGTGCCTTCGACTGACTTCTCCTTAATTCTTAAGGAAAGTTAAGGATAGCATAGAAATTTCTATGTTATAGTGGGGTCTTCCTTGGGTTCCTTATTGGTTTCACGAGTCAACTTGGAGTCCTTACCTTAATAATTGATAGGACTGATCTACCTACTACTTAGAGGGAGATGAAAACCTATCGAATCTTGTATAAGAACATTGATGTAGCCTGAAGTATTCATGTATTGTTAGAAGGAGATTTGGGGTCCTTCCTTTAAACTTAAACATGGATTTTTAATTAGCCTGGAAGTTCTCGTATATTGTGTAAAAGAGATTGTTCTCTCCTTTAATTTTAACTAGATTAATCTCACACCATTAAATAATGTCGATGTATGGTTGATAACATAATTAGATTCTCTTGTGCTTTTAATTAATGTTGATGTATGATTGACTTAGAAATTGGATTACTCTAGCGCCATGTAATAATGTTGATGCATGAATGATACAGTAATTAGCCTACTCTTGCACCATGAAAACAAATTCAATGATTACTCTTGTGCCATGATTAATTGATGATTAAGATTGATTCATTGATCTATTTTATGTTCATCTTGATTGGATTAGTGGGAATTAGACACGTCCTTGTTCCTCATAACAGTCGCCATCCTTGAGACCTTAAGTGGTCAAAATCAATCAAAGGAATCCTGGGCTTAAGTGTTGCTTATGTGTCCTGGAGGTCCTAACCTTGCAGGGTAGGTTAGGCGGGTAGTTATTTTAATTATTCAGTTTCTGGTTGATCATTATTTATATTTTCTTCAATTGATCTTGTGTTGCTATTTATGATACTTTTTGATTATGTGTTGTTGTCGAAAGTGATGACGTGTTGATTATGTATCGTTACTAATTATGTTAATGCATTGACTTTGTGTTGCTATCAATTATGTTAATGCTTGATTTCGTGTGATCACTAATTTGAATGATGTGTTGATAGCAATGCTAATTAATTATATTGTGATCATATTAATTTTTCCTAACACAAACAAAAAATATTTACCTTGTACATCGTTGTTTATTATCATAACAAAGGGATCATTACAAAATCATAGACAACGACTAAAATTAAAATATTTACATTTATACATTGTTTTCAAAGATACATTATGTAGAAATTATAAACTACATATATTACACATAGGCTAGACAACTTAACTACACATATATAAATATCAAAAAATGTAATCATTACAAAATTCAATAATATATAATCATATATAAAGAAATTCTCAAAATTCAATAATATATATTTATATAAAAATAAATTCTCATGGAAATTGGTTTTCATATGCTTAAACCATGTATTTCTTAATCGTTGATAATGATGAGGTTGAAATTTATCAATAACCACAATACCAAGTTAATTTTGGAGCCACTATTCGAATTCTAATCAAACAAAGTAAATATGGGATACACCAATATACCCTTTTAGAAATTGGCTAGACAATAATGCTATAAGAATGAATTAAAATATATCTAATTCAAATAAAAATAAATAAATTGATGACTCATAACAATGTTTTGAATGTAGAAAAGTAACCTAGAAACCGCTCTAACACCCCCAAAAAGGAATAAATGATGTTATTGCTAAATTAAGTAAAACTTTAAATAAATAGAAAAGAAAACAGCAAAAAAAAGTTTAGAAATTGGCTAGACAATAATGATATAAAAATGAATTCAAATAAAAAATTAAATTGATGAGTCATATCAATGTTCTGAATGTAGAAAAGTAACCTAGAAACATCAAAAAGGCATAAATGATGTTATTGCTAAATCAAAAAGGCATAAATGATGTTATTGCTAAAGTAAAGTAAAACATTAAATAAATAGAAAAGAAAACAACATAACCAAAACAATTTGAGTATGTCTTCTCTTTATAGAAGTAGGATCCAATGCACCTTTTAAAATTCATTTATCTTCATATTCATTAGCATGAATTCAAAATCAACCTCGGGAGGATATCACTGAACGTTAGGGTTAAATTAATGTTGAGTAATATTTTTTTGAATTTTAAAAAATTAATATTTTGTAATTTTATAATTTTATAATTTTAAATATTATTAAACAAATGAGTTATATTTATAATGAATATTTATGATTGGTTAATAATTTTTTTTTTTTAATAATTGATTATTGGAAAAAACATGTTTCATGAACATGTTTTTGGTGATAATTATGAGTTATTAGTCCCTGCCCTTTGGGCTAGGAAGTCTTAGTAATAGGTTTTCAATTTTTGCATTGTTTTTACACGAAAACTAAGATGTATAATTAAAATTTTACAATTAAATGTCATGGAACTTTTTTCGTTAAGCTATAGAATTGCTACAAAATTTTGTTTTAACCAATCCAAAGTTTTTTAAACCAATTAAAAGATTTTTCATGAATAAGTTTTTGGTAGAAATACATGTATGAAAAACAAATACATAAACATATATTTTTCATCAATTAATTATATAAACTTATTTTTTAGCCAACTAATTAATTGTTATTATTTTTTTTCATGTTATAAGTATACTTTTATTTCACAATTTTAACGTACGCTATTATAATTTATAGGATTAGATTCCAACGTTATATCAAGTAGTCATAAAACTAATTCAAAATTATATTTCTTTATTTTGGATTTTAATTAGAAGTGATCAATAATTTTTATTTTTTTTATAATAATTATTAAAACTATTTCAAAATTTTTATTTTTATTTTATTTTAAATTTTAATTAAAAATAATAAATTATATGTTTTATTTGCAACAATTATTATATCTATAATAAACCTATAGATGAGTAACCCATCTATAGTAACATCCATGCCATTATTATTATTCTATAGATGAGTAAAAAATATGTTTACAAAATAATACAATAATATGTTATTTAGTATTATTCTATTTGTTTTAATCTTCTTCATAATCTTTGTCACCTTAATAATGATAATAAATAATTATGGTATTAATCATCCATGCATGCACTCATTAAAAATATGTTACATAATTATTTCATGACGTGTTAATTCTGTAATGAAATATAGTGATTATAGACATTAAAAAATTATTGAAAATATAAAATAATAAAAAAATATTATTACTTTACATTCTTAAATATTCTTTTTATATTAAAAAGGTCATGTGTTGTCAATGTCATATTCGTAGACTAAGAAATGAACATGTTCACTACCTATCCAAGGAATTTGTGATCATTGAATTTGATTAGTGTGAATATTTTATCATCTACACAAATGGCCTTCACTTTTGCATAGCCTTATGGTAAATGAAGAGTATTCATTGTGTCATTATAATTTTTTCACATTATAACTCTTAACACTACCAAATGATTTTGATTAATACCAAATAATAAACACACATTTTGATTTAACTAGGAGACAACCATAAATATATAGACATACCTTTTGATTTAACTAGGAGACAACCATAAATATATAGGCATTGCATGTGCATCTTAATTATATGAAAGAAATAACAAATTTATTACATGGTTTAAAAAGGAAGAAATAAATTAACTTGGGACCTTTCAACGGGATTAGGAGAAGGTGGAATATTGGAAGATGAACCCAATACATTTGATGTTAATTGATCACATACTCTCTACAAATTTACTTACAAGATAATAGAAAAATGATAAATCATAATATTTTTTTTTAAGAATAGAATTAACTTAATTCTTAACATATGATATGAAATTTCAAACATATTAAACATCTGAATAATAAGTTAGTTTTCAATATCATATAAATGTGGGAAATAACTTACTTCATGATCTTTGGATTATTTAATGGAAGCAACCCATCTTCATCAGAGTCCATGATTTTCACTAGATTGAGATAGGATGAGGAGGCTCTTCTTGGGTTAACAATTCCAAATATACAGTGGGGTTTTCACTTAGTTTCTGAGTCGTTATTTAGGAGTATACAAGGCACTTTAAATAGAGACATGGGCACTTCAAAAGGTTGTCCTAGAGAATTTTCAACTTGGGATTTTCCTTGTGGAAGGTGAGTTATGTATGCTCTCGAGGGTTCAATTCATTGAAGATACTAAAGTTTTTGGATGTTTCTTTATGTAGTGGAACCTTAGAGGAATGAGGAACTCAAATATTTTGTTGAGAGATGACGAAAAATAGTGCAAGATAGGTCAACATATCATCTTGATCCAAATGGATAGACTTAGGTAGTGAATTAAAATCTTGAAAATATTATGAAATGCTTTTCTAAAGATAAGCTAAAATAGTGAAATTAGGTTTTGGCATAGGTAGACTTTGTATATAACAAATTTGTGAACAAGATGACACAATTTTTTCCATTAAAGTTCGTATGTGGGAGAAATCCAAGAGTATTTGTAGACTTGATTGACTTGTTGATAGATATGAAAAGGAGTGGTGATGCAGACACATTTGCATAATAGTTGGCGTAGGCATATGTGTAGGTCTATGACATATTGAAGAAGAAACATGTGTCATATAAAGGTAACGGTGCTGATGTGTGATGAGGGTATAAATCATTTGAATTTAGATATATGTTCATGATGCATTTGAGAAAGGATTACTATCCAAAAAACACTTACACAAAGTTGAATGTTAAAGAGACCAGACTTTGTTCAAAGAATAAGGGAGGAATTTGGTAACATTGCATATAAGGTTGAGTTGCTAGAATAGTTTGATATATCAACCATATTCATAAATGTAGATTTGCATGAGTGTAGAGAAGAGGATCTCATTGCAAAAGATGAAACAATGGAAGAAGAAAGAACAAAGGAATATTGGAGGAACCAACTACTAATGAAGAAGCCTACAAAAATAGATAAAGTTTTAGATGAGAAAGTGACTAACAAATAAAGTGCCAAGTACAAGTATTACTTAGTAACATGCAGGGACATATTAGAGGAAGGTGGAACTTGGATTTTTAAATTCAAGTAATGGATATTTTAGAAGATGAAGAGTGATGTAGAAGAAAAGAAGGATCCTTGATGTAGACGCACCTGTAACATCTAAAAGCACTTCACTTAACAACAATGAAGAAAAGTGTTACTAATGAAGAAAGAATATGACAATGAAAGGAGTAGTGCATGTGAGATAGTGACATCAATAAGAGGTTACCGAGGATCATTCATGGTGAGCACAATGAGTATACATGGTGCACACAATGAGCATGCAGGATCACAAAACAAGGTATTAAGGGAAGACAAAAGGTCACATAAGGAAGATGAGTTGAAAGACTTAGATTTAAATCACATTGAGGAAGCTTATGAATTGAAGGAGGAAGGTGAAGCAACATGGAGGTAGGAAAAGAGTTTGTGGGAAGTTGAACAATCATCCTAAGAGTGTTAAATAACATTGTCTCCATAACAGGGGAGGCAGGTGCAGGAGGGGTTATGTTCATCCCTAGAGGACAAATATTGCTAACTTATTCGTGGAATCTGGTCATAACCACAAATAATCTAGCAGAGGCCTATGCACTCTTCCAAGGAGCTCAACTAGCCCAGGAACAACAACTCAACCATTTAATCATTCTAGGGGACTCCTAGAACATAATTTGGTACTTCATCAAAAGAACAACCTCGAAGAATACAAAGCTGAAAAGGCTCATGGAAAGAATCAGAGATATGCTATCTACCATGCACTCTACCTTTTACCATATTTGACGCTTAAACAATGGGATAGAAGACGAACAATCTAATATAGCTATAGGAAGAGGTCCAGGTCACATGGAAGTCCTAGGAAGGCTTTTATTTCTTGCCTCCCCCCAATCCCTTAGCCCCCTTTGGCCTGCGCTCCACCTGGCGGCCACTCCCACATGACGATTCAACGAAAAGGTATTATAGGTAAGTCGAGCATCAATCTCAGGGGATTTGTGTACTTGAGCATCCTCTGGTTGGTGGGAGCTAGTACGCTCCAGTACGCGCATATGGATCTCTTGGTTTGAAAGGAGTTCATACTCCATGGAAACCTATTGCAATCGTCATTCCACACTCGCCTAGTCTCCAGCTCCCTCACCTCCATATTAATTTTGCTCGCGAAGAAGGCTTGTGAAGGGATTGAAGCCATGCTCCATAACATGCGGATGCTGGCAGTACCTGCTACATCTTCACTTGAGCATCATTCCTTCTCTAAGCATGCACAAACTCTATTCTTAGCCACAAGAGGAATTCAGGATGGCCAGATCCCGATTCATTGTCTCTGCCAGCTAAAGAAGAATCCGATAATGTGGTATTTGTCATGGGAAGGGAATTTAAGGAGAAGAGGTAGTCTGAGTTCAGAGAAAATCTCCAGCAGACATGGTGAAGCAGGTAAGGAAGCAACAAACAACGACCACCCAGGGATCAACATAGTCACCGGTCTATCCAAAGGCTGCAACAGAGGATGCTTTAGCGACAAAATTGTATGTTTAGATAGAGGAAGATCCATACAGTTCTTGGTTGCATCATCGTCAGTTATTGGTTGCATCATCGTCAGTTTAGATAGAGGAGGAACAACAAAAGGCAACACTAATAAAGGAAATTATAGAGACATGAACTATAGACGAGTCATAAAAGCTAGTAGCACCAACGATAGTGCAGACGAAGGTTCCAATAACAAGCCTAAGAAGGTTCAAATAGCAAGACTGTCTGCTACAATGGATCAATGACTAGGTCATGAGAGGTTGGAGGACGAGTTGGTGGAAGACAACTTCCCCACCACACAACAATTGGCACTGTGATTGGACTCCCATAGCTCCACACTAAACTTCACTCTGGAGAATCACCGCATGCTAATAAACCAACTACAAGATGAGGTCGACTATCTCAGACATCAAGGAGAAAGAATGGAAGCAACGCATGAATCCATAACACACAATTCTATAGAGCAAAGCCAGAATGAGGAGACCGAGAGCAAAAAAGACCCAGTTCTGCCCGACCTGAATGTATCCCTGGAACCACTACCAGAAGAAGAACGAGGTCCATAGGAAGATTGTCTGTAAGTAGAGCAGTAAGGCTTTCCCAATTTTGTAAAAATGGTGAAAATTAATCTTATTGGGCGATAGTTTTGTTTTGATAGGTCTAATAAAGATAGATTACAACAATAGAATCAGTGGAAAACACTTTGTAGTAAGCTCTTGATGAAATTTTGTAGCTGATCTCGTATACCAACACCCTCTTTTGTACTTTGCGACCTCGGTTTATATAAAAAAAAAATCAGTTTTTGTCAAAAAAAAAACATTATATCCATAACAGTAGGTTAGGCAATTCATAGCTAGTTTCTAAAGAGTGCTAATGATTTAGAAAGTCAACTTAGAATCAAGAGACAGACCCCAAGAGCACAGTTAATAATTTACGTAAATATTTTTTATAATTAATAAAAATAAGTAAACTATTACCCTTACATCTATAAAAATAGATATGTTATAATTAATTAAAATTATTTTAACATATTTGTGTTTGAACTATGTTGTGGTGCATTGTGGACATATTAAAAAAGTTGAAAGATTGTTCACAACATGCATTCGACTCTACCAATGTAACTCTAAAAGGGAGGCCAATATTGCACTTTCTTCACAATTACATGTTATTGCATGCAAGATCACTTAACTCTCAAATCTTGTGGGTATTTGAAAAAGATTCCCATGATTCGTGATGTTGGTCTTTCTTAGGCCAAGCAGTAGCCAAATTTTGGTTTTAGATCCTGCCTCGTTTAGAAACTAAATGCAATTTTAGAACAAGGTTAATGTGGCTTTTTTTTCAATCATACAACTTTGAAACTTTTAAGAAAATAATGTTCATAAGAGATCCCAAATAAGAAAACGCAAGAGATTATATTATTTGGTCAAAATATGTCAATTTGATGTAAAAAGATTTTTTATAAATTTTTAACCTTCTTTTTTTTTTAAGATAAATATACATATTTTTACTTATTTTGAGGATAGCATAGAAGGTAAATCAACAATTGCATTTCTGCTAATTTAACCTTGTGGATACCTAGTGAAGTCCAACAAATTCGACCAAAGACATGACTCACAGCCTCCTCTTTATAATTCATAACTCTCAACTACTCAATCTAATCCAATCCACTAAACTTAGTAAACTTTTCCCTATAATAGTTTTTCAAATTTTATTCTTCTACTTCATCATAACAATTAAAATCTCACTGTCAATTAATGATTGAATACTACAAATATAAGACTCTTAGAGTGACTGATTTGTGGATTTGCACAGCTGGTTGTGGATAAGCCCATAATTTTGTTCTTCTTCCTTAGGATGGTCAGACATCACTTTCAGTGTTGCAGTCATAATAAAACCTCTGGTACAATTTCCACGAGATTTCTTTGTTGATTCAATCAATTGCATGCCTCTCGTTTTCTCTAATGCAATCGAATGCTGCTGGGTCCGTCTGGACTACATCCGACTTTTTGCTAATGTTCTCATCTGTACCTCCTCAACTGTGCTTATTATTATACCACCGTTGACTGCAGATTGCTGCACCGAATTTTTCGTGTTCATAATATATCTGTCATCAACATACTCGACCAGTTGACCAGTGCAACAAACTTTTGATTTTTAGATGCTTGCATATTCTTGTAGTGCATGAACAACTGTATACCTTTCACTTTTTCAATTGCTCCATGATAGCCAAGTAGATGGACTTACCATTTACCTGGACAAATATGATGTCTGAAATATCATTAATCATGATATCTGAAATATCATTAATCATGGTGTAAATTTGTTAACTTCTGTTTAGTTAAGAGTTTGTTTTTTTGGATACAAGGAAACAGGTTAACGGCCTGAGATCCAGAGATATAGGGCAGGTGTGAAAGTCTATTCCCTTAGGGTTATTCCATTTGACCAGATTTTTCTTGAATAATGATGACGAGTCAACTTGAATTCAGAAATAGCAACCAATGATGACTGTCTGCATTACTAGCTTACAACTGAGTTATGATAAGTTTTTCCAGTGTCATAAAAAATAATAAATTTATTAACATTGATTATGACAGGTCACTGGATATGAATATTGACAGAGTTAGCAAACTAAAATAAGCAGTCAATCTAACTAACTCACAACACACTTATAATTCATAATTGAACGAATATTATACAGCCATAACCTTTTTTGTTATTGGACATCAAATATATTTAAGTTTGGTATAAAATAATCTAGGATTTGACCTAAAACTGCTTTTGTTTAGTTACCAGATAGTCTTCTTCATATATAAGGAAATAGGTTAACAGCTCAAAACTCAAAGTATTTGGCAGGAGTGAAAGTCTGTCCCTTTATGGACCACCAGCTGATTATTCCAAGTGACATGATTTTCCTTGAATAACAGTGACGAGTCAACCTACATTCAGGAATCGTAGTTAATAATAGTTGCCCTCAATACTGATGAAAAACTAAGTTATGATAGATTTTCCCACTATGAAAAGAAATAATCTATAACCAATATACTTAATCCATACATACATACATACACAGTGCAGTGCTTAATAGAGGACCAATATAGTTAATCATATCAGCACAATGCATATGGAGTGCACTTTACACTGTGACGATGTCATTGTCTCCAATATATACAGCTTATTATGGACATATATACACACTGTTTTCAATTGCAAATTTATGAAGTGTGTACTTGACCATGAATATATGCAACGTATTTAGCCGAGTGTTTAACAAGTGGACACTTTCCACGTATGACGAGATCATTGTCCCCAATATATACAGTTTATAATGGACACATACACACTGTTTTCCATTGCAAATATATTCTGTACTTGACCATGAATATATGTAATGCGTATTTAGCCAGGTTTTTAAAAAGTGGGCAATTTCCACGATCGAACATGGAATTCCTATTTAAATACGAAGTGGTATATTATATTCACCTTCACTGCGTCTTCGCCCCGATATGCATCAACACCGATCTTTACCCGGGACCCCTTGCCCATGAACACAAGTAAATTTAGTTTCAATAACTTCATCAAGTTGTAAAGTGGTAGGTCTTTTACAGTGAGAAAGTATGTGGTGGTTTGTTTGTTTTTTTCAAAAGGACGAGTAATAACTGAAGAGAAAGAAGAAGTTAATGGAGAAAAGAGAAAGAAGAAATTGATGGACAAATGAATGGAAATACGTACCCAAAACAATTTCAATAGGTTTCTCCTCTCCTAATTCACGAGTTTGGAGAATTGATCAATTTATCCTTGAACTAGTGCACACATTTAAATAATAGAAGACTATGTAAAGTTGTAAAGTGGTTAATGAAGAAAAGAGAAAGAAGAAATTGATGGAGAAATGAATGGAAATACGTACCCAAAACAATTCCAATAGGTTTCTCCTCTCCTAACTCATGAGTTCGGAGAATTGATCAATTTATCCTTGAACTACTGCACCCATTCAAACAATAGAAGACTATGTAAAGTTGTAAAGTGGTAGGTCTTTTAGAAGACTATGTAAAGTTGTAAAGTGGTAGGTCTTTTACAGTGAGAAAGTAAGTGGTGGTTTGTTTTTTGTTTTTTTTCAAAACTATCAGTAATAAGAGAAAGATAAAGTTAATGGAGAAAAGAGAAAGAAGAAATTGATGGAGAAATGAATGGAAGTACTTACCCAAAACAATTCCTGTAGGTTTCTCCTTTCTTAATTCATGAGTTTCAAGAATTGATCAATTTATGGAGAATCTAATTCATGAGTTCCAAGAATTGATCAATTTATGGAGAAATGAATGGAAATACTTACCCAAAACAATTCAAATAGGTTTCTCCTCTCCTAATTCATGAGTTCCATGAATTGATTAATTTATCCATTCCAATAGGTTTCTCCTCTCTTAATTCATGAGTTTGAAGAATTATCAATTTATCCTTGAACTAGTGCACACATTCAAACAATAGAAGTCTATGTAGGAAATTTAAAAAAAAACTCATTTTTACAAATTAGTTGTTAAACAATATCAATTTGAATTTATTATGAATAAATGATTATGTAGGAAATTTCTAAAAAAAACATTTTTACAAATTAGTTAAACAATATCAGTTTGAATTCATTATGAATAAATACATTTTATTAGTGCACACATTCAAACAATAGAAGACTATGTAGGAAATTTCTAAAAAAAAATCACTTTTACAAATTAGTTGTTAAACAATATCAATTTGAATTTATTATGAATAAAAACATTTTATTAGTGCACACATTCAAACAATAGAAGACTATGTAGGAAATTTCTAAAAAAAACTCATTTTTACAAATTAGTTGTTAAACACTATTAATTTGAATTTATTATGAATAAATACATTTTACATAAGCAAAACATGTACTAATAATGATAACAAGAACAAGTTAAATAAGTTGAAAAAATGAGATTTTGTTATGAGAGAAAGTAAAAAAGAAAAATTCACTAGTGGTGAGATGTTTCTCCAATGTTCTTTCCTTGCTGCCCTTCTTTAAAGAAATTCTCCAATCTTTACATTTGAAAGAAAAAAATAACATAACCAAGGAAACTTTCCAAGCAATCTCTTTTCACAAAAGCTACACTATAATATACTCATCCAAAGAGCCCCAGATAATTTATTTTAGCTTCCTTTAATAGCTTTTATGAGAGTCATTTGCATAAGTAAGGTGGAAAAATGGTGTTGCATGTACAACTTGTTCTCCCCATGTACAACAATCCAAACAACATGTACCAATGAGGTAAGGATTCAAGTTAGTTTCCACTTTTTGCATCTTTGTACGAGGTAGAGATAAACATTTCTCGACATAAATGATGACAATGCTTACTTTCCTTAGTTTCTAGTATTCACAATGCTTAAGTGTCTAGATGTAAGAGCATTGTGGTCCAAGAGGCAAAAGCCTGGTTTCTTTTGCAAAATTTCCAAAATTAGCATGTTGTTTAAGAATGCTAGAGTTCCATAGTTTCACTAAAGGTTTGTTCTTAATTATTGTATGTTACACCGAAAGAAAAAATTGGTACATACATGGCCAATTGGTGTGATAAGAAATGCCCTTGAATTGTGAGGGTAGGAGGGTACCATATGGCTGAATTACATCATTGTTTTCTTTTTAAAGGATTTGGAGTGCCAATGGAGGAGATCATCCATCGAAGAGAGAGTAAAGAGAACACTTGCACATTCAATAAATATCAAGCATCCTTCTTTCATGAGTTGGGAATTCCCATGTTCATGTTTTTAAATCAAGTCATAGTGGTACAAAATTGAGTTGGTCCTTTATACAAGAGGCTACACCCAATTACATTAATTACAATCCATGATTTAACAGAGAGATATCCATGCCATATTAGTACATCAATATCCAAGTATCATTAATGTATTTGATGTAATTAATATAGTAATATCCCCATGTATAGAAGGTGAACATTCCATGCTTAAAGGGGGATTCATTAGAATTCGATGAAACTGACATGTCTAATGAACTTAATTTTGGGAAGCTAGTTCCAATGTCAGTTGAGAGAAGGAACCACTAAAGTCCAAAGTCATTAAATGGATCTAGGAAACTACCATAATTGAGTATGATTCTACATGTGTGATAAGGAGTTGAACTCGAACACATGAGAAACCATCTAGTAAAATACCATTAATCAAAATATCCACTAGATCTAAGGCGATGCATTGATAATGAAAATGGGCCCAAAGGTACAACTATGATCCAATTGGTGTAAATCAATACATTGGGATCTAACACTAATATAAACCATTCATCCAAGGATAAATGATGATAATTGATTTCCAAACGTGAGGAAATCCACCAACTAGGAATGTAAACATCAAGGCACTAAAACTATCGATCAGAGTCTTAGAGAAAATGTGTTGTAGTGAATAAGGGTCGATTTGTTAGAGGAAGGATAATAATGAATTCCTTTGACCAACATGAGTTGATATAATTGATGATCTATATAGGAAATTGAACTAACTCCAAGGAATTGGTGAAACTTGGGGATGACATGAGACTTCCATTGAATAGGAGAAAACATGAGAGTGGACCTAAGAAACAACTCATAATGACCATGAACTATTCTACCTAATTATGCGAAAGGAATGACTTTTTTTATATAGGTCAACTGCTTTGAAAAATTAGACATTATTTCAAAGATTGTGGTGTATAGATGCTGATGTGGTGACTTAATAAAGATGCCCCTGTCAAGTGTGACTTAGTGTCCCAAATTCATATATATTTTATAAAACTTCTTCCTCCCACAACACCCCCCCATCATAGGAAGGGTATATCGTTCGGCATGTGAAAATGTCAAAAAAATGAAGAGGCTTATGTGTTGGAGATATTACACACTCACATATAATTATTTTCCTAAGTTTTACAGTCCAATGTTGAGAACGATTCCTTAGATGAGAATATTATCTCTAGAGAATATTTCACTACAAATAGGTCGTTCCTCTTCAGTTAAGAGTCAATTACACTCAATTAGACTAGTGGAAGTCACTCATGCATGGAAACCTCATTTTTATCACCAGGAGTTTCATGTATCTCTCTCACTTCCACACATGTGTCTCAATCAACTGATGATTACATGGATTAGTTAACTAGGACTAGGTGGCAGTTCACACCAGTGTCTGTCAGTGAGTGTCTAGATCTCTCTAGATCACTACTATGGCGCATTAGTTACTCATGTAGCCTAGATCTATTGTAAATTATTCACTCTTTGAGTGTGGAATACGGTTAATGAGAATTCTTCCATTCTTTCTCTCCTTCTTCTTTCTTAATTTCTCTTTGCAAATGTGTGTAGTATTTTCTAGCTAGATCTATTATGTGCAGGTTCAACACATTTACATTGTATCTTTTGTATTTGGGTACCTAACATGGCCTCGTTGTCGGGACCCATTCTTTATTTTCACCATAGTGATGTTCATGGGGAGTGTTGAAGTTACATCACACACACCTAGTTGGAGTTACTTCACACACCTAGGGTGTATTTTTCCTAAGGTTTTTCCTTGTTTATTAGTTATTATTCAGTTTCCTATATTTTAGGAAGAATATTCCTCTAGGGAGAATATTCTCTTCAGTTTTCACTTCAGTTTGATCAGTTGAGTGGAGTCTAGATGCTACATTGGGATTATCACCATGCAACATTGGGATCATCACCAGCTAATGCGCATTTTCCTTGGGATCATCAACAAACTAGCGCATTACTCATGATTCCCTAATATCCTCCTCACTTCACTCTATTTCAGTTAGTTCACTGAAGATTGATAGACTAGTTAACTCAGACTAGGTGGCAGTTCACTCCCATAACTACATGAGAGACTAGACTAGGTGGCAGTTTAGTCCCATAACTCCTGGTGTGTGTCCATATCACTCTAGACCACCACTATGGCACATTAGTTACTCATGTATCCTATATCTATTGTAAATTATTCACTCTTTATATGTGGAATACGATTAATGAGAATTCTTCCATTCTTTTCTCTCTTGCTTCTTCTTTCTCAATTTCTCTTTGCAAATGTGTGTGGTATTTTCTAGATAGATCTATTATGTGTAGGTTCAACAAATTTACACACCTTCATCGTTGAAGACCAAATGAAAATGAAAAGGAACTCAGTTTCTCCCTTGTTACTACCTTTTTTAACATGTCTGCAGGATTCTAGCTAGTATGTATCTTTTCCAACTTCAATGGTCCATCTTCCATAATAGATCGTATGAAATGGTACTTGAGATGTATATGCTTAGTATTAGAATGGAAGGCTAAGTTCTTTGCAATATGAATGACACTCTTACTTTCACAATATAACCTGCTATTCTCCTTCTTCTTTCCCAATTCCTCCATAAACCTCTGTAACCAAAACATCTATTTACTAGCCTTTGTAGCAACAACATACTCTGCTTCCTTTGTTGAAATTTCAACAACCTTTTGTAGTTTCAAAATATAACTTACTTCAGTTCCACCTACAGTAAAAACATACCCTTTGGTGCTTCTCCTGCTATCTTTAACACCTGCCATATTTGAATCAACATATCCCTATAGAACAATGTTTGAACCTCTAAAACATAATGCATGAGTAGTAGTGCCTCTCAAATACATGAGAATCCACTTTACTTCCTCCCGATGTTCTTTACCTAGATTGTTCATATACCTTCTCACAAGTCCCACTACAAGTGCAATATCTGGTCTTGTGCACACCATAGCATACATCAAGCTGCCAAATGTTGATGAATAAGGGACCCTGGACATGTAATCTATCTACTCATGTGTCTTGGGACACATTTCCTTGATTAATTTGAAATGGATGGCCAAAGGTGTACTAACTGGTTTTTCATTCTACATTTTAAATCTCTCCAACACCTTCTCTATGTACTCACCCTGAGACAATGTTAATTTGCGATTTTTCTTGTCTCTTGTTATTCTCATACCAAGGATTTTCTTTGCACACGTATTGCTTTCCTCTGCACCATGTCTCTGATATAATGATATTTTATATCAATGTGTTTCGATCTATCGTGAAACATTTTATATCAATGTGTTTCGATCTATCGTGAAACACAGGGTTCTCAGATAACTTCACACACCTTTGGTTATCACAATGAATAATGGTGGAATCCATCTCATGATCAAATAAATCTATCAAAATCTTGGGAAGCCACACTGCTTCACAAACTGCCACACTCAAGGTTGTATACTCTCCTTCTGTGGTACTCAAGGCCACATATCTCTATTTCCTACTGCACGAGAAAACCATGAAAGAACCCAAGGTAAAACAACAACTGAATGTGCTCTTCTGGTCCATTGCACTCTGTGCCCAATCTGCATCGGCATATCCTTGCAAACTCAAGTCTACAATGGAGGCATATCTTAGGTCATATCCAACGATTCCTAGTAGATATATCAATACATGTTTTGTTGTTATCCAATGAGTTTGTCCCGACTGACTCATGAAATCACTAAGTACATTCACTGCATAACATATATCAGGTCTGGTGTTAACTAGATACATCAATGATCAAATAAGTTGTTGGTACAAGTGTGGATCAATCTCTCCTGAATCAACATCATTCATTTTCGTCAAATCCATCACCATTGGTGTAGACATAGATTTGCATTCTATCATACCAAAATTGTTCAATATCTCCACTATATATTTTCCTTAACTCAGGAAAATCTCATTAGTCCTCTGCCATACTTCTAGTACCAAGAAGTAGTGCATCATACCTAGATCCTTCATCTCAAATTTAGCGGTCAATTATTTCTTGCATGCAACAATGGGTCTCTCTGAACTAGTGAGGAATATGTCATCCACATATAGGACCAATATTAAGCACTTGTTTCCAACAATGTGATAATATAGGTTTAGATCAACAACACTCTTGTTGAAGCCCAAACTCATCAAGAATCCATCCATTTTCTCATACCAAGCACGAGGTGCTTGCTTTAGTCCATACAAGGCTTTATTCAACCTGCACACATGATATTTCTCGTTGTGTATCACAAATCCTTCTGGCTGCTTTTTATAAACTTCTTCCTCAATCTCACCATTGAGAAAGGTTGTATTTACATCCATCTGATGTAGTTTGCAACCCATGGATGCAACTAGTGAAATGATAGTACGAATGGAAGTGTATCAAGCTACTGGAGAAAATGTCTCATCATAGTCAACTCCCTCTACTTGTGAGAATCCTCTGGCTACAAATATTTCTTTGTATTTCTCGATACTTCCATCAATTGCATGTTTGATCTTATAGATCCACTTGGAAGTCACTACAGACTTCCCTTATGGACTCGGAATGATATCCCATACATCATTATTCAAGATAGACTGATATTCTTATATCATGGCATCTTTCCATACCTTTTCACATGTTGCTTCTCCATGATAAGAAGGCTCAGAATCAATGATGTGACTCATGGTTGAAAGGTAACTCGAAAATATCTTTGGTCTCTTTCTCTCTCGAGATGTGCCTTGTGGGGTTGTATGTCCCTCTACCTCTTGCGGAGTTTGTCGAGCCCAGGAAGGCCTTTTATGCCCTACTGCAATATCTATGGGCATATCAACTGGAGAAAATGGGTCAACTAGAATAACTAGATCAACTGGAATAATGTTTGTCTCCCTTTGAACTACTGAAGGGGGAGAAGGTATTGTCTCACTGTCAATCTCCATCTGAGATTCT
This sequence comes from Picea engelmannii, assembly GCA_009831015.1. Classification (NCBI taxonomy): domain Eukaryota; kingdom Viridiplantae; phylum Streptophyta; class Pinopsida; order Pinales; family Pinaceae; genus Picea; species Picea engelmannii. The sequence continues at coordinate 18,164 of WSFP011416504.1, forward strand.
TTGGATCTTTGAAAGGATATCTCTTCTTCAAAGGTAACATCTCTGCTTATCTCAATCTGTCTCTGACTAGGGATGTAGATTTGATATGCCTTCGAATATTCACTGTATCCCACAAATGTACCCTTTGTTCCTGAAGGGTCTAGCTTGGATCTCTTCTCTTTGGGTACATGAAAATATATTGGACACCCAAATATCATGAAGTGTCCAATCTCAGGCTTCACTCTGGTGAAGGTTTCTTCTGGATTTATGTTCTTCAAGATCTGGTGAGGACTCTTGTTCTGAACATATACTATTGTCATACATGCTTCTTCCCATAGAGTCATAAGTAGACTCTGATCATGTATCATTGCTTTGGTTTACTCGAAGATAGTTCTGTTCTTCCTCTCTGAAAAACCATTTTGTTGAGGGTTGTAAGGAACTATGTACTCCCTCTTGATCCCTTCTTCAATACAAAAATTGTTGAAATCCTTGGAGGTGTATTCTCCTCCATTATCTGGTCTTAGTACCTCGAACTTTCTTCTGATCAAGTTCTCAACCTAAGCTTTGAATTCTTGAAATTTGGCAAGGAATCCATCCTTGTTCTTCAGGAAGTAAATCCAAGTTTTTCGATAGTGATCATATATGAAGAGTACATAGTACAAATATCCATTCAAGGAGGCAACAATCATTGGCCCAAACACATCTGAATGTATCAAGTCCAATATTTCCTTGGATCTATTGTCACTCCTCAAGAAGGACCCTTTAACATTCTTTCCAAGAGAACAACCTTTGCAAACACCTTTATGATGAATATGTATCTCTGGAAGGCCTGTTACCATTTTCCCTAGAGCTGGGAGATCTCTATATTGAATGTGAGAAAGTCTCATATGCCATAGCTCAGTCAAGATGATAGTATCATGTAACAGGGCCTCGACTGGTCTGAAGGTCAATCTGTATAAGCTACTTTCTCAAACACTAATTACTTTGGAAGAATTTATATGTGAGTCCTTGTGCCATGCAATAACTCTTCCTTCATAAAAGGTGACCTTGTAGCCTTTGTCTTCTAAGGAAGAAATGGAGAAAAGGTTCCTCTTCATCCCAGGTACATATAGTACTTCATTTAGCTGAAGTTGCATGTCAGAATATAGTTGGAAGGTAGAAGTCCCAACCCCTTTTACATTATATCTAGCATCATCTACAAGGACAACATGTAGATTGGTCTCGTTCTCAACAATATTAGTCAGGTGATCTCTAAAACCGGTTATGTTCCTGGAGGCACCACTATCAATTAACCAAGTATCATCATAAGTAGGAACCATACCTAAGAGTGCTGAAATGTTGGTGTCTTCATCTCTCTGAAGTCTTGGCTTCCAGGAACTATATTTGCTTGATTCATCAAGCTTGTCTTCCATCATAGTTGTGTTCATCATATTTTTGGATTCTTCACAAACCCTTGCCAACTGGGCTAGAAAACCTAATGGCTAGGCTAGGCTAGAAAACTTAGGCTTTGTTGGCCTTATGAATGCCAAAAATAAGCCTTGAAAGTTAGAAGAACACTGGTGAGCTGAAAAGCTCCTTCAATGAGCTGCAAAAACCCTAAATATGAAATTTCTGTAGAAAACTGCGAAACCCTAGGGCCAAAATTTCAAAATTCTTGGAATTGTAATACGAGAGTTGTTGGAGGTGCGTTGAGGGAGGTCATACACTCACATACAATTTTTATCCCCAACGTCCAAGTTTAAGGTGCTGAAACTGTTTGAAAACACAATTATTCCAACACAGGATGAACACCTTCAGTAACCACTCACATAACCAAATCAAATATCAACACACTGATGTTTTGACATGGTAAAACCCCTACGGGGAAACATCCACGAACCTAGCCAATGCGGCCACTTGGAGAAGTTTATTAATGAAAAGAAAAAGGTTACATAGATATTTTACAAGAGAGTTTATCACAATCGATCATCGACAAATGACCCTCCATGCTCTTTAAATAGAGATCATGGACCAATCATGTGTTAAGACATAGATCAATTGTCATTAAGATCGAGGAGAGTATGAACCGTTAGATCACTCTATGTCGGGAACATATCGTGACCATCAGATTTCCTAACTACAAATGCATACTAATGCATACTAAAGAAACACACTTTTACCTAACAACACATTAGACCAAGTAGATCTTAACTAACTCCTAAGTGTCTAAATATCCTAATAGAAACACCTCATAAAAGGAGGGTCGTACGAATTTCTGGAAACCCTAGGAGGGCCATACGGTTTTTTTAGAAGAGGACGAATTGCTTTGAATGCTTTTGTAATGGGTTCTTCAAGAGCTAAGCTATGATTCCATGTTTATTTTTCACTAGGCTAGGCTCAAGCATGAATTTTATTCCAATTTTATAATTTTACTTGAACCATAGACAATTGCAGTGACATCATAAACAATTTTTTGTAGTAACCAAGATCACAAGAAGAAATACCATGCACAAGTACACAAGAAGTATCCTGGGAAACCCTTCTCAACAAGGGAAGAAAACCTAGCCAATCCTTTACTATATTCTTCAAGAGAAATACCTGCCACACCATAAACCTAGCACACAAAAGGGTGCTCACAAAACCTAGAAGACTAGCACCCAAGAGAGGTGCGCACTTAAGCCTTAGAACAAGTACTTACGGAAATTTTCAAACTCACATGTGTATTGTGTTTCCTCAATGGGGAAATCACCTTTATTTATATTAGAGTGAACACATCAAAAGTGGTGTCTATTTTTACAATAGGGCCGACCTCAATAAATTAGAATATAATTAATAATTACCATATTAATTATCTTTCACTTTATGGTGGGGCCAACTTGTACCCTTTACATCACAATTAGGGTTATAGGTAAATCTAAATCTTAGACAATATAACAAGGGATATCACACACCCACTAGTGCTCAACCACTAGGGGCACATCCACCTATTCTTAGCCACAAGGACATCCAAGTAAACAGATCTCTATCTCACTACGTCTCATAGGAGAACCATCTGGAAACACACTCACTAGTGCTTAGCCACTAGGATCACATCCACCTGTGCTCAGCCACAAGGACGTCCTACTCAACATATCTTTGTATCACTGAGTCTCATAGGAGAATCATCTGGAGTATCACATCATCTCAACTTTGTACACAAAGGAGAACATTAAACCCATCACATGGGCTCCTTCACCCCTCACAGGGGTACACATTGTTTCATCTCAATCGATAGACCCATCTCATGGGCATATTCCCTTCCTAGGGGCACACAACATTCCATATCTATCTCAAAGATAACTCCACTCCTAGCTCATGGGAATCTTCCCTACATAGGGGCACACAACATTCCATATTCATCTCAGAGAGGAACGACACACCCATCTCATGACCACACCCAACTCATGGGCTCTCTCACAAGCTGACTCTCTTAGTCTGTGTCTTGGAGAATGTCTCACACAACTATAATCATAAACATGGTGCTCTGAAACTTTAGGCTTCAGAGGTTTTACCCTCAATACACTCCAATTCTCTCGAATGTTGAACTGGCGAACTCTCGTAGAGTTCTGGGATCGACGGACCACGCTTCTCCCCTTGATCTATGGTTGATATCAAATCTAGGACTTCGATCTTCGATACTTTCTTCGATTCCAACACACAATACATTTGAACTTCCTAACGTCGAACTGGCCATCTACAACTCACACTCCTACAACAACCAACAACTGTTATCAAGTCTATAACTATGGGCTTCGAGACTTCTTGCTACAATTGACCTCCAAACTCCCAAACTCCCGAACGCCGAATTAGGGAAGGGTGGAGATCCACGATTCATGTTAACTCATCAATAGACGAACAAGATTGAATTTAGGCTTCGGGACTTCGAGACTTTTCACACCAGAACACCTTTCACCCACAATCCTCTAGAGAGCCAAATTTCCAAATACTTGGAAATATGTGGAAACATGTACCCAAAATCCAATGGCCATGATTTACTTTATAATTCAGGACTTTGGAGAATTCTCGTCCTAGAAATAAAAGAACCAATTTCTCCCAGAGTTTCGAATCTTCAAATCTGTGAGATGTACAACTCACGTTCACCTGCACGTAGATCTAACGACTGAGATCTGATCTTCTCTATGATGTGTCTCCTCTTATCTGGGTTTGATACAACGACCCAAATCTATTTCCACAACCAATCCAACAAATGTTGTGGCTTCTTGATACCTCCCAAACAGATCTCATCTGCTCTCCTTCAAAAAAAGAGATTTCTTGTCTTTCGGGACTTACTCTCGCTATCCCTCCTTGATATTTTTCACTTAAATAAATTGAAACTTTGGCACATGCCTTGTTCTTCCCTCTTGAGCTTTGTCCAGTCAAAGGACTCGAACCTTGGTGTACACTTTGTGCTTCCCTCTGAAGCTTGGAACTTAAAGAAGTCACTTGCACACTCCTTGCATTATCTCTCCTCTGATCTTGGGACTTGTAAAATTCACCTGCACACTCCTTGTTCTATCTCTCCTCTGAGTTTCTTCAACACTTAACAAAGTGTTGACTCTATGCACTCTTTCCACTGGTCTCCCCTCTGATATTTTATACTCCTGCAAATATAGGCACACTCCTTGCATCACCATGTGTAGACTTATGCAATCTCTCATGAGCTTCTAAACCTGTAACGGTTAGGAATCCACACTCCTTGTGTGGGAACTATGCACTCCTTGCACTGATTTCCCCTGTGAGATTTTACACTACTGTGAGTGTAGGTTCACTCCTTGCACTCACTCCGTGTAAACTTACACTATCTCTCTGAAGCTTGACAGACCCTTGAACTCGGTCCTTCGTGCACTCCTTGCTCTAACTCTCCCTTGAGAGTTTACACTGGTATGAGTGTAGGTGCACTCCTTGCGCTCGCTCTGTGCACTCCTTGCACTATCCCTTTTGAGCTTATGACTAGTTCTAGTGTTCCCAACTGGCACGCTCCTCACATAACTCCTTACTAAGTTCTTTCACACTCCTTGCGTTGGATTCTCATAGTTTTCCAACAACTCTGGTGTGCATTCCTTGCACTAGCCTTGAGAGCCTAGAACACTCAGGAATTCAAACAGATAGGGAATTCTATATATTCCTGCAAATGGAACATAATTGCACTCATGGAATTCATAAACATGCACAATAAACATTCAGTAAACATTCAGAAACACATGCTCATTCACATAGAACACACACACACAGATTCATATGTAGGGAAATCTACTTTTTTCTATTATGTTTGAAGGTTTTTTACAAGAGTATACAATGGTTACAAGACTGGACTTCAACAATGTCTCAGTTCTTCTCTCCTCTCCTCTATATGTTCTCTCTGTTCTCAAAACTTCTTAACTACTACTAACCACATAGAATAGATTGATTTATACATGAAGGTGCTTCTCGAGCCTTCCCTCCAGACTATTCTTGTGATTTCATATCACAATTAAAAGCATTCT
>WSFP011416505.1:0-23642 GCA_009831015.1 Picea engelmannii
AAGATTAGGAGCAAAATTTGTTTAAATGTACACTCTACCTTTGGTTGTGAATAATTTCCATGTTTTCTACTAGAAGGTTAGTCCCATAATTCTTGATTGCTCTAGTACAATCCTATCTTCTCAACTTTTCTTTCACATCACTCAACAATTTTAAGAATCCAACAAAGTGCCTATCCTGCCCTGTAATGTTTCCTGTAGAACCTGTCTTGATTGAACACAACCTCTTTCACTCCATTTTCCCAATGGACCATATTCCTTGTTCCAACCAACCATTCAAAAAACAATACCTTGCACTATCATAACTAGCCTAAAATTCCCAGCAAACAAAGCTAAATATTATAGAGAGATCCCTCTCTCAGTCTAGGAGGGCTAGATCCTAGATTCCAAAGTGGTTTTGTAGTTACCTCTATCAACTTCTTCCTCAGCCTAAGAAATTACAGAGTGCTAACATTGTGGATAAAGGAAGATTGGAAGGGAGCCCTAGTGGTAGTGCATAGGTATATAACATTTGAGGGTCGATTCAACATAGTACATTGTTATCACCTTCATTTCCTTATGCATCTAAGTGGAGATAAAGAGCTAAATTTACCATATTTCCTGCTTAAAATCCTAACCAAAATGGCTAGGAGGGTTCAAATCGACCCTCAATATGCTCACAGGAGCATGTACCATCAAGGCTTAATTAAATTGCCGGTGTCTTTTGCTTTAGGGGAACTTGAAATGCCTTGGGGTTATTTCTTGAAATCTATGGGATTGAAAGAGCAGGAACAAGTGCCCGATTCACAAAATGAAGGTGATGCAAGTAAAGATAGGACAAAGGTCAGGGTTTCTCCAGTGCCTGGGAACTCATTGAAGCCTGTCCAACCTGTAGCAAATAAAGGGAGAGGCCCTAAAACAAGGAACACACCCTTGAAAGCAAATACTTCAGAGACCTCGATGAAGGAGGAGTCCCCTCACATGAAACTAAGGTCTTCTAGAATTAAGGGGAAGGAAAGAAAAAGTGGCAAAGCTTCCCACATGCACCCACCTGCACTGGAAACTCCACAGAGGTCTATGTCATCCAACCATTCAGAGGAGGAGCAAAGAACCCCCATCGAGCATCAACCTAAAAAACCTTTGACTAGAATGAGGGGGAAAATTGGATCTAGATCACACAACAATGAAGTGGTTAAGGGAAAGGTTGTTCCTACAAAAGCCTTACCTAAAACATCCCCTGCAGCTAGACAAGACAGAAAGAGAAAGGGTGAACAAAACATTGAAAAACCAAGCAAGACAAACAAAAAAACTAGAATTACGAAGCAGTTGAGACTGAACTCTAAGTATCTTTTTAATCCATCATTAAAAGACCCCCAACCAATTGTGATCGAAGATGATGACAATCCTCAATTTTCCAGTATGGAAGAAATGGAATTCAATGTTTTGAAGGGAATGATAGTGAAAAAGGAGAAATCAAAGCCTAATAAGGGTGAGTCTGCAAAAATGCCATTTGTAACTGTGAAAAAAGAGTATCCTACAGACTCCCGTCAACAAGAGGGAGCACATGATTATGGACTTGATCTTGAGTAAGACTGTATTGGCACCTCACCACATGCAAGGGATCCTTACCACATTTCAGAAGACATTAAACCATAGATTAAAACTGATACTTTGGGAGTACAGGGGTCCATTAAAGGAACACAAGGAAAGGCACCCAAGGTAATACACATATATAATATGAGAACAAGGAGAAGAACACTAGATGACCACAATAATTTTATCACAGATCAAGACGAGAATAAAATGCAACTTGAGGTCAAAACAAAGAGGGTCGATGTGCTATTTTGACATAATTAAGTAAATTTGCATCTAAAATCTCCTCCGAAGGTGACATCATGCCCATCTAAGGTGAAGTTGAGCCCCATATGTGGAACATTGAGCAAGGTGGATGAAATGCTAGGCCTTCAAAGGCCTCAAACCATGCCCACACATGCCACTATCCTCATAAATGCCTCCAAAATGACAAACCCTGGCTCATGGGTGACGTCTAGGGCTGTAAAGGTGACGTCTAGAACCTTCAAGGGCCAACATCCAAGTGGGAGGAGCATGAAACCCTGGATCTAGGTCTACCAAAGTGCCTCCAAAGGCAACGATCCTCTTCTTCATGATGAAAATAAACAATTTCTATCATGCCCCCTGGCCTGGGGTCTTAGCATCCATTGATAGGCTTTAGGCCTCATGAAGGACCGAGCTAGTCATCCCCTCATGCATATTTGTTCACCAGGAAAAATCCTACAGAGACAACAAGTACACCCTCCAGGGTTCCATAAGTCACAAGGATCATAGTATGTAAATCACATCTAATAATTAAATCACTTGAACATGTGCATCAAACCCCCCTAACCCCAAACACATGCTCAAAGAGGTTATGCAATTTGACAAATTTAGGTTTGGAGAGGGTCTCAAGGTATCCTATTGGGTTAATATCCCTTAAGTATAGGGTGTTTCCTAGGTGGAGCCTAATCCAAGTCATGTAAGTATATGAAGTGGCATGGAGTAGACCGTTGGGCATTGGTGCATGTGATAACAGAGAAATGTAGAATCTTACATGTGGGTGCCTTTGTGGAGGGTGAGTTGCACCTTGTATTGAATGCAGTTGTTTCCTAGCTCATTCATTTCCATTTATTCTTAGCTTTCTTTCTTTTGATTTTTTCTTTTGTGATACTAGGGAATAGTTGAGGTCCACTGTCATGGCTCGGTGACCAGATGTGACAGTGTTATCCACAAAACATTTCATGGAAATGAGAAGGCCGACTCGTGATGAGACCCCATTTCTCTTGGTTATTCAACCAAGAGCTAGTACATTGGTTTGGTTACTAGATAGGTGGTAATGGAATATCACTACATGTTCATGGTCATGATAGTTTGGCTCGTGATGAGACCTCCCATCCACCAACTAATACCTTGAGTGCTCATGCTATTTTGTGGGTCCCCTTTTCTTATTGAGAATATTTTCACTGCTTTCTTGGGGATCCTTAGGCGAAGCATCTCGAAGGTTTCAAATTTGGCTTTTAACTCTTGCCAACTACTTTTACCCTCTAAGCCTTCATCCCCTTCTTCCCACGAGGTAAGGTACAACCCGTCCTAGTGTAGCCTATCCCAATGTCCAAAAGATGGGGAGGTGGAAGGGATGATGGTGGAAAGTGGTAAGTATCGAGGGAATGAACGATGACTCTTCAAGCATCTACCTAGTGATAACCCATCCTAAAGGGAAACCAACTTACTAGGGAACCATGCCACCCTCCCAAGTTTAAACTAGTCAAAGAACATACATTCCAAGCAAACGTTATGAAATGAATAAGGATTCAATACAACATGTTCAAGTGCTTCAAATATTGGAGTGATACATACCATGATACCTAGATTGATTACCTCATGGAGCAAGACCCACTGCTTTCTGGGACCAGGCCAGTGTGGTGAATGTTGCTGCTAGTGATGTGTAAGATGCATCAATAATATTTTGAGCTTCAGGGTTCTTTTTGCCATCTGAAAAGCCTTGTTCACTAGCCAATCCTTATAACCCCTCTTTAGGAAACAACTAGTTAAGTGTTGCCTTTATTTTTCTAAATGTTCATCATTAGAAATTCTTAGGGCTCTAGTAGCCAAGGTGTTAACAACCCCTAGTTTTAGGGACGGATGATGATCAAAATTAGAATGAAGATATTGGTCAAAGTCGATTTTCTTACGATACACATGATGTGCCAAGGAACCATCCTCGTTTCTTGAAATGAGAACACACAGGAAAGGAATAGAATTATGATTTTCCAATTCCATAGTGAACTAGATATGTTTAGATTGACTATTCAGGTGTTCCACAAACATGTTTAGGTTCTCTCTACCATGAGGCCATTTTACATTTGTATCATCTACATACCTAACCCACAAATCAGGTTTAAGGGGGGAGGAATTGATGGTCGTCTATTCAAAATGCTCCATATAAAGATTTGTCGCGACAAGGGATAGTGGAGACCTTGTCACAACCCCATAAGTTTGTTTATAAATTATACCTTGGAAACTAAAAAAGTGTAGACCTAAGATAGACTTAAACCAATTTAGTTGTTTGTGAGTCAGTTACTTTTTCAATCACAACTACTGCTTCATTGATCAATATCATAGTAAAAAGAGACATTACATCAAAACTAAGAAGGATGTTGTTATTCTCCACCCTGAGATTCTTGATTTTGTTTACGAAATGGGTTGATTCCTTGACATAAGAGTCTATGTTTGAATTTATTACCCAAGAATTTGGCCAAAAGGTAAGTGGGGGATCCAATAGTATTGACAATAGGCTTGAGGGGAACGTTATCTTTATGAATCCTAGGTAGGCCATAGATTCTGGGAATGAGGGGGCAATTGGGTATGAGCTTCTAATTTATATCATCATCAAGAGATGATATATTAATAGCCTCAGACATCTCCAAACGGAAAAGATGCTCAAAAAAGGTCATTCTGGCATTATTTCCTAACTCCATTCCATTCACGTCATTGAAACACCTTGTATGCACCCTGACCTCCAATCTATACTCTCCCGACACCAAGCAATTTTTAACACTCCCCATAGAATTCCCCCTTCCTGTGACATCCATCGTCATTCCATTCGTCTAGTACCAGGCAATCTTCCTCCCGATGTTCACCCTTATCGTCATCCCTTTCCCCAGAAAAATGAAATTGAGAAAAATGTTCAAGACTTGCTAGAAGAAACTGTTATCCGTCCTAGTACCAGCCCCTATTCTTCTTCGGTAGTCATGGTACCCAAGAAATAATTCACTTGGTGCATGTTTCCTATTTCCCCCCCCTCAACAAGCTCACAATCAAAGACAAATTTCTCATTCATGTCATTGATGACCTTTTGGATGAATTGAGTGGTGCTCCATACTTTACCGAAATTGATCTACGTTTTGGCTACCACCAAATATGTATGAAATGTTGGATATTTTCAACTTCAGGTAGTCATTCTATACAAGAAAGTACAAGAAGACCCATCTACACCATTACAGAAGCCCCAGGAAGAAGTTGAAGACCTAAGAAAAGAAGTCGGCCCCACAAGATAAACAATAATAAAATTGAAGACCCATAAATAAGAAGTCGGCCCTAGACTGACTTTCAGACAAGTATAAATATAGGACTGGCTCATTTCATTTCGACAGTCAGACAACTCCTTCTGCTGTGCGCACAAGGTAGTTGCAGCTGTAGTTTTCGCAGTTTCACCATTTTTGGGTTACTGGTTATCTTGGAGAGTGCGCCACACTTGGAGAAGCTCTTGCTTGTTTTTTTCTTGGTTATATTATTTAGGAACTAGGTCTTGGTGATGTTAGCCTTGGGGAGGATATTTTCTGTATGGTAGTTTGTCTATTGATGGTGATAACTGGTAATATCTTGGACTGAATTCTTGTAGAGAAAGGTTGTTGGGTTTTCCCCCAAGATTGGGTTTCCGAGGATAAACTCTTGTGTTCTTGTGTCTATTGTGCATGGTTAATATTTCTAGATCTTGTTATTTCCGCTACATTGTTATAGTTGAGATTTTCAGTGTATAGTTATTCTATGATAACTGTTGTATGAAAGTAAATCTCATTATTAATAATAAGGCAATAACTATAAGATCCGGAAATCATGTCCACGCCAACATGGAATCATATCTAGTTGAAATATTGCCACTGCACAACTGTAGTTGCAGTTTCTAGTTGCCAGTTGCAATTATCAATTATATTTGCAATTGCGAGTTGCCAGTTGCAGTTGCTAGTTGTTAGTTGCACAAATCTTGAGATTAGAACACAAGCTGGATGGTGCTACAAATTTTAGAGGTATGCAATTGTATATAAGTTATATCATGAGGGTGTTTGTAGGAGAAATACACTTGGTAAAATGACATTTGTCCAAGCAGTGTTAAAGGGATAATTGGATCTAGTGCATTTAGAGGAATAGTGCACCCTCCCTAGCAATTAAGACTCCAGGTTTGCATATTAGGTTTGACATTTTTATATTGTTGCATCTTAAATAAATATTGAAACCAGAACAATAGTCTTTAGAGACCTATTACTACTAAGTACTTTTGCTATCAAATGTTTTGAATATTGTTAGTACAATGATCATTGTGTAAATTCTCACTATTTAGTACAAATGATGCACTTATTTACAAGATGAAATTGATCTCTTCTAGGAGATGTTATTGGTTGTTGTCTTTGTCCCGGGCAGGTTACTATGGAGGTCACAACACTAGAAAAGTGTTGCTCTTGTCTTTTGTTATTGTTTTGTTCTGGGCAGGTTACCACAGAGGAATGATTGGTAACAACATTGGAAAAGTGTTGTTCCCGTTTCCCATTTTTTTATTCTTGTTCCTATTTCCTTATCATAAGAATATTATTCTTGTCTGTTATTTTTTTGTTATTGCACTTGTTCCGGACAGGTCACAGGTGATAGCTATGAGAGGGAGCTATAGTGACGGTTGCAGAAGGCAACAAATTAGATGGTATCTAGTTTGATACATGGAGCAGGCTATCTGGACATGGAGTTGTATACATGATTGTATACATCCATATACTGAAGGTGAAGAAGACAAAGTTAGAACCTTCCGAATTTTTTTTTTTTGTGTGATACAAAGTGTTCCACATGGATATTGATGAGGAGGAGCAGGTGGCCCCACCGATAGTGAGGTAGATGACCCCACCTAGTACTAGTTCAGAGGAAGTTAGAGTTCAGAGGGAGTCAACCGTAAATATCTAGTAGGGAGGAGCAACCTCTGAGGACAGTTCATTGGAGATTAGACTTCAGAAGATGTAGAGGGAGGAGATGGCTCCATAGATTAAGCAGACTCAGAGGGAGTCATGTTTCAGAGGGAGCATGGTACTCTAGGATCAATTTATACTTGATGAGCTTGGTTTTAAGCAAGAATATATAGTCTCAGAGTGAGCTCGATCTAAGAGAGAGTCAGTTGGCTCAAGAGAGAGTCGATTATTCAAAGGGAGTTCCCCCGAGGTGGGAGAGAGACATCTCCCAGGAGTGACAAACATGTGCCATGATTTGAGGAGGACAGACAAAAGCTTCAGAGGAAAGAGGATTGTAGGAGATGTGATCTTGCTACAATGGAAGAGGAGACAACCAATCAGGAGGACTGGGTATGGATTTTGTCTGTCATAGAGGGAGAAACGAGTGAGGCAAACTAGACATCAGGACTTACTCCAGTGATAGAAGGAGTTGGCCTCAGAGTTCGAGATGGAGGATCCTGGCCAGATGTACTCTCAGGATTAGAGGTGTGATGAGATCATATGAGATCTTCATCATTCAAGGGATATTGATGAGATTCAATATGATGAACTACAAGTCCATGACTACACCTATGATGACAAATCTAAAGAAGTTGAGTGAGTTTACTTCGGATTCAGATTTGGTGGATCCCATGATGTACATGCAGTTGATTAGATCCTTGATGTACCTAGTTAATGTTGGGTCAAATATTTTCTTTGCAGTGAGCACTCTGAGCCAATATTTGGTTGAAGCCAAGGTAGTTCCAATGGGTGGAAACGAAGCATGGTACAATTGGATATGGTTTGTCTCAGGTGATGAAGTGAGGCTGAAGAGATATACAAATTTAGATTGAGAAGGAGTGTAGTAGACATATTGAGGACCTCAGTGTACTGCTTCATCTTGGAATCAATTATGATTTCAATAATAAGCTGGAAGTAGGATTCTATAGCACTTAGTACAACAGAGGCAGAGTATGTCACAACCAATGTCTCAAGTCGTGAAGTGGTGCAACTTTAGAATCTTCTTGCAGGAATTTATCCGAGACATGGTACAAAAGGGAGCAGTGAAGCTCCAATACTTATCCACAGATGAGCAGATTGTAGATATCCTCCCAGAGTGGCCATGTTGACTTGGGTGAGGAGGATGATACACATGATTAGCCATGTTGATTTGGAAACTGATGAGCATTGATGTTTCAACATCAGACAATTGTTCTCCCAGATTGGTCATGCACATGGCTATGCTATTTTTGATATGACCAAGGGAAAATGACTCATTCATTCATGGGGTTCTACTAGTGGGGAATGACCCAGGTATGTCGATGGCATCAAGAAGACGTTCTACCAGATTGGTTATGCATGGGGCTATTCTAGTGCTAATATGACCAAGGGAGAATGACTCATTCACTCACGAAGCTCTTCTAGTGGTGAATGGCCAAGGTATGTTGATGTTATCCAGGTTTGGGCAGACATTCTTCCTAGATTGGTGATGCATGAGGCTATGCTAGTGTTTATATGACCAAAGGAGAATGATTCACTCATCCACGAGGCTTTTCTAGCGGTGAGTGGTCCGGATAAACATCAGACATACATTATCCCATATTGGTCTTGCACAGAGCTATGCTAGTGATGATATGAACAAGGGTAATAATTTATTCACTCACGGGGATCTGCTAGTCATTAATGGCCTAGGTGTAGTCCTTGTCCTGGAAAGGAGTGGACGGACTCGAGATGATATCACATGCATATTTTGGGATGGAATGCATATGCGGAGATGGTACATCAACATGGCTCATGAAGACAACCTTTCTATGAAAGAAGAAATCCAAGTATGAAGAATGCCTCCCTCGTTGAGAGGGAGTGTTGGAGATTTGCAACTTTGGGCAGTCATTCTCCACAAGAATGTATAAGAAGACCAATATACACCATTACAAAATCCCCAGGAAGAATTTGAAGACCCAAGAAGAGAAGTCAACCCCACATGAAAAATAATAATAAAATCGAAGACCCAAAAATAAGAAATCGGCGCTAGACTGGTGCCCAAATCAGTATAAACACAGGATTGACTCATTTCATTTTGATAGTCAGACAACTTCTTCATGCCCATGGAATAGTTCTGAATGATAGCAGATCAATCTTTCCCTTTGCATTAATATTGCTCCCATATCATACCCACTTGCATTAGTGTCTACCTACAAGTTAGGCAGTGTTAGGACTAGTGATTTGACTAAGTTTCTGATTCAATTGTTCAAATGATTTATGTTGATTCTCACCTCGGTGGAAACTCTTTCAATTGGTTGTTGTAGCATGAAGTGGTGCCACCATAGTTGAAAATGATGGTATTAAATTTTCATAATACTTAAGAACTCCCACAAAACTCCTAACTTATGTTACATTATTAGGAAAATTCCATTTAAGAATGGCCTCTATATTTACGGGATCAAAATTCAACTCACCTCCACGAATCACATGCCCCAAGTACACCAAGGACTTCTTAACAAACTCAGACTTCATTAATTTTACTAGTAGTTAATGTTTCCTTAGTGTCTCTAATGCTTGCTTCATATGCAATACATGCACCTCCCAAGTAGAATGAAAGATCAAATGTCATCCAAGCATACTATAGCAAATGATTCTATGAATGGGTGCAACACATCATTCATTATTTGAAGTAGATGGTGAATTACTTATACCAAAAGGCATTACTAACCACTCATAGGGACCTTGCTTCATTTTGAAGGCAGTATTCTAAGCGTCTTCTTGCTTGATCTAGACTTGATGATATCTAGATTTTAAATATGGCTTGGTGAAGTACTTTACATGCTTCAAATGATATAGCAAGTCATTGATCCATGGAAAAGGATAATGATTCTCGAGAGTGATCTTATTTAAATATTTGTAGTCAATGCACATTCTCCAAGTCTCATCCTTCTTTGGTTCCAAAAGGATTTGGTAAACACATGGGGAGGTACTTGGTCATATGAATCCTTGCTCCAACAATTCCTACAATTGTGTCTTCACTTAATTTGACTCCAACAATTCCTACAATTGCTTCTTCACTTAATTTGACTCCAACAATTCCTCATGAGGTTTGCTTGTGAACCATAATTGAATGGGGCATCTACTATGTTCTTCTTGATTCGAATCTTGATGTTGAATAACTATGTTATCTCCTTCTCCACTTGATGGTGGAGTCTAGTTGGGTTCTCCTATTTCTTTATTGTTGTGCAAACTACCTTTCCACTCACATCTAAGTTGATTTGTATCTCCTTTCTTGCTTCCATTATAAGATTCTTCTTTTTGGAATGCACCTACATGAAGTATCTAGGAGTTAGCTCTAGATGTACTTTCCAATATTTTTTCGGCGTGATCATCAATGTTTTGATGGTCACAATGGATAGTAGGGTCCTTGTACATGTGCGGTGGTGCCAAAATTTTTACTTTTCCTTTCTTCTTCTAACCCCTATTTTAAGCTCCAAACTAGTTTGAATGGTTTCGATTTGTTTGGTTGCCCCTTCTTCTTGGAAAATTCAATGTATTGGGCTTGTATGCACACCTCAACTATGGTATTAGACCTAAATAGCATAACTTTCCTTCTTATGTCACTCAAAGACTATGCAAGTACTTGATTGGTTCCCAAGTGTAATACCCTCATTTTGTACACACACCAATAGTGTAATACCCTCGTTACGATGAATGGATAAAATATAGGCAATTGTAATATACAACTGGATATTGAATGTGAATATAAATACATCACATGTTGAAGAAGAGGAAGGACAAGATTAGGGGGCTATGGTTCCACAAGTGGGGAAATGCACGGGGCTTATAAGAGGTTCAAGGGGAAATGCAATGGGCTTATAAGAGGTTTGGCCGTCTGTTTGGGGGTGGAAAGCAGTGGATTTAGTTAGCTTGGTGTCCAACGGTGACCAGAGACTTGACCAAAATGTGCTGAGGAAATTGTTGTCCCGGTCAAAGATGATGGTCTATGGTATCCCAAAATGGACCCACACACGTTCGAAGAAGAGCTTGGCAATATCTGTCGCCATGGTTTTCTTATTGCAGGCTGTGAGGATGAACATCTGTGAAAATGATCAAGGACCACAAATACACAACCATTGCCTTGCTTGGTGGATGGAAGGCCAGACATGTAGTGCATTGAGATGGATTCCCAAGGCTTATCGGGAGTAGGAAGAGGGGTGTATAAGCCTTGATTCTCTACGGCTAGCTTGGCAATGGCACAGACAATGCAAGATTTGATATAGTTGTTGACGTCCTGTCGAAGTTTTGGCCAATAAAAATGTTTCTGGAGAATGACCACAATTTTCTCCACGCCAAAATGTCTTGCCATCCGATTGTAGTGGGATTCCCAAATCATCTTTTCACGCTCACTTGCAGGAATACAAAGATGGCCTAGATGGCATAACAATCTGTCCTGAACGTGAAAAGTAGTGACAATCATGCCTATACCCAAGAGATGTTAGGTGGTGGTGAAGTCCGGATATTGCTGATAAAGTTGGGGCCACTCAAATGCCTCATGTCCACAGGAACGGAGCACAGTGGTGAGTGCAGCCACATAAGGTCGACTGAGGTAGTCAAGAACAAAATTTGAGCTCCTTGTCTTATACTTGATGTTGAGATGGAACTACTGTAGGTAGGTGGACCACTTCTGATGGCGGTCGTTCTGCAATTTCCCTTGTGTCTGTATGAACTGCAGGGGCTTGTGATTAGTGTGGATGATCGTCTCCTTTCCCATAATGTAATGTTTCCATTGCCGATAAGGTTTTACAATGGAATACATTTCCTTGTCATAGGTTGGGTATTTCCAGACAGTATCCGAGAGTGTCTCACTATGGTATGCCACCAGATGACGGAGCTAAGTGAGAACTGCACCTACAACATAGTCAGATGCATCAGTCTCAATCTCTAACGATTGTTGCAGATCGGACAATGACAGTACTAGAGATGAGCACATCGATGCTTTATATCATCAAATTCTCATTGTTTTTCCTTCCCCCACATGAAATTTTCCCTACCACCGCCCTTGCTCACTTGGTTGAGGACCCATGCAATATGGGAGAATTCCAACACGAATCGTCGATAGAAGTTGGCCAGTCCCAAGAAGCTCCAAAGCTCGGTTAGTGTGGTCGGTGCTAGCCAGTCATGGATGACTTAGATATTAGTTGGATCAACATGTATCCCATGCTCATCAACAATGTATCCCAAGTATTGGACCCTGTTCATGCCAAAGGAGCATTTTTCCAAGTTGGCATATAGCTTGTGTTGGCGTAGGGTGCTCAAAACCTATTGAATATGCTGCATGTGCTTATCCCAAGTTATGCTTAAGATGAGGATGTCATCCAAATATACTACCACAAAAGAGTTGGTGAAGGGTCTCAATACATCATCCATCAAACTCATGAAAGTTGTTGGCACATTTGTTAAGCCAAAGGGCATAACCAACCATTCAAAGAGACCTTCTTTAGATTTGAAGGCTGTCTTCCATACATCAGTTGGTTCGTTGGGAACCTGGTGGTAGCCAGACTTTAGGTCAATATTGTTGAAGAACTTTTCTCCCTTGAGTTGGTCAAGAAGGTCACCAATCCTGGGAATTGGGTATCGGTTCTTGACTATGATTCTGTTTAATGCTCTGTAATCAATGCGGAGTCGCCAGGTCCCGTCCTTCTTCTACACTAGTACAATCGGTCTTCCCCAAGGGGAGGAGCTAGGTCCAATGTGCCCCTTTTGAAGAATCTCTTGGATATGACACTTGATTTCATCATTTTCCATCAATGAGAGATGACAGACTGGTCCATTATGTAGATGTGCATCGGGGGTCAGATCAATTGGATGCTTGACTTGGTAGTGAGTTGGTACCCTGATGGGTGAGGAGAAGATGTCTATGTACTCTTCCATGATCTCGTCCACTTGCTTCTGCTATAAAGAGAGGCTATGTGTAGAGGCCACAGATGTGGTGACGACCTTATGCTTACTGTGAGCATGGATCACAAAGAAGATGATTTTTTCGGTCTGTGAAATGACCTTACTGCAATGCTTAGCATAGATTAAAGAAATAACGTTAGGCGACACTACCTCTAGTATCATGTACAATTTTCTACCCAAAGTAATAATAAAACTACGGGGTCTAGACTCATACATAACATGATGCTTCCAAAAATATGGTTGTCCTAAAAGAACATCACAAACTTAAAGGGGATAAATATCACACAATACCTCAACTTTGAAAGGCTTGATGCCATAGGGCATGCAACACTTTTGGCGGACACAAAGATCTCTTCCTTGGTAAAGCCAACTGATGGTGTAGGGTTGTGGGTGCGATGTCATTGACAGGAATAACCGCTTGATGACCTTTGTTGAGATCAGGTTCTTCTGACTATGACTATAAACAACGAAATGTAGCGAAGCCCCCTTTACCCACATCTATGAGTGAAAGAGACATTCCCCTTCCTCTGGTTCTTCTAGTTCACTTGGTTGGACTGTGGTGGCAACGACATTGGAACTGGGTTCAACATCGATGATATGCTTCCCTCCTTCTGGATTTTATTTAGAATTAGAATCAACCTCTAACTCAAAATCCTTCAGCTCGACCACGAGTGACGGCTTGGAGTGACATTCTTCAGTGTTGTGCCAAGGGCTTCTATGGTACTCACACTATTTTCCCTTTTCCTTCTTCGTCTTCTCATTTCCCTTCTTGTGTTGTGGATTGGAATGGTTGTCTTGAGAGTGGCCATCTCAGCTCGGTCCCTTGCTGTGTGGGTTGGGGCCTCCTTTTCCTTTCTTCAACTGTGAGGAGTTTGTAGATCCAAACTCTCGCCTCTTATTTTTAAATTTTTGCTCAATCTTGATAACGTATGTATAAGCCATGCCCAATGAGGTGATGTCCAAAAACTCCATTTCAGTTTGAATGTATCTATGCAAACATTTGCAATATTTGAGCACCATATGTCGCTCAGAGTCTTTGATACCCGATTTGGTGCGTAGGGTATGGAAAATATTGGTGAAATCTGGTACTGTATGGTCCCTTTCTTGACGTAGGGTGGTCCCATCTGGTGTACTTGTCCTCGTAGCTTCCAACATGGTAGTACTGTTCTTTAATGGTGTCCCGGAAGGAATCCCATGTAGGGGAAACCATAAATATTGTAGATTCCTCTATGGTCCTTTGCTTCGAGTAAGTATCCCACCAGTCCTTAACATAGGGGACGACCTTAAGGAGTGAAAAAGTAATCTTTTCGCTATTGAAAAAATTGTGGACCGAAAAATACCCTTTAAGCAGATTCAACCATTTACCTACAACATCTGCATCTATCAGTCCTTCAAATAATGGAATATCAAAATTTACCTGTACCTTGAAGGGGGTTGCATGGCCGTTTGATGAATATCCTTTTGCTGTGGGAAGCCGTTGAAGGATCTGCGCAAAGTTGTCCATCATTTCTTTCCTTTTTCATGCAAAAGATTCCTCGAGCAACATTTTGATAGGATCTCCTGCTCCATCATATTTGTTTTCATCCCCCATTGGTTGTTGTCAGGCTCGACATGAACGATCTTGCAACGACTCGATTGGTTCGAGTCCCAACTTCTTGTACCCAGATCTTGTCGGGGACATGCACAAAGAAAAATAAATGAAGAGCAGACTGCGCTGATACCACTGATATGGATTTAGGAGAAAACCGAACTGATTAACAGACTGAATATAATAAACACATAGATATGAATCACAACACATATATCCAGTGAATAATATCTTCTATTGAATAAATGAAATAGGCTGAAACTGTAAAACTGCAGAACTGAAACACTTGCTCGAATGGTGGTAGCTATCTCTGAGACGAGATGTGGCTGCTACATGCATCCGTCTGAGAAGAATGATTACAATGAGGCTCCAAAGGCATTTTAATATTACTCATGAATGCCAAAACCCTAGACATAAAAAAACCTAACCCTAGGAGATGAAACGCCAAAAGTCATGTGGGCCCCTATGGGTAAGTTGGTACCTCAACTTCCCAGGGTCGTAACTTTTGCATACAACCTCCGTTTTAGGCGCGTGATAGCCCGTTGGAAAGGTATTTTAGAGAACTACATTTTACATCATAAAACTTTGAATCCATCAAGTGTTTGACTGTGGTGATAAAAAAAAAAACACTATTTAGGGCTCCAAAACGACCTTGGAAGTACAACAAGATGTGCTGACATGAAAACATACAAAATAATCCAGTTGGATTAGGTGAGAGGCCACTAATATCCACTTGAAATATGTTCAGGGCTTCAGACAACCCCAAAAGTGTAGAACCCACAATTACAAATAAGTACAAAAGAACGTGTTGAACTAAAAATGACAAGAGGAGCCAGTTGGAATAGGTGGGAGGCCACCAATATCCACCTGGATCAATTAAAATTCTTACATCATATAATTCATTGAGTTGATTGTTGTTCTTCCTTTTTTCATCCCTCTATTTTCTCACTTGTTTATAATTTGTGTGTCACTAGCCAAGGAGGACCTACAACCGTATCATATTTCCAACCCAACCATGCTTTTGTCTTCGTAAAACCAACCCTCCAACTGACCAAAAAAAACAAATTATCATAAAACCAACCATTCCAAACTTGAGGTGGCCTAGCTCTGCCCTTTAGCAGTCAGGTGCAAACTTTAGGACCAACATGAGAAAAGGTGGAAATGATGAATGAGAATGAGGTGCAATGGATAATGCAGGCCATGAAAGCCTCGTTAGGTCTTCTGGTGCGTGGGAAGATCTTTACAAACCAAAATACATGCATCCTCTCCTCTTGAGGTCTTATTAAGTTCACGAGAATGGTATTGCATGACATTAACAAGGAGCAAGCAGTCATAATTCTTCTATTTCATCTAGTAAACCAACGTTCAACACGATTCCAGAGGGTATTTTGAATTTAGTGGTGGCTTGAGGGGGTGGTTCTATGGTGGCTTGGCCGAGGAGGCCACCTCTTTCTCTGGTTTCCTTTCTGATTGGAGGATGACATCCAACAGAGAAAATTATTTGAGATCCTGGTTGGTTGTTTATCTGTGGAGGCCAAGTTAATTCTAGAAAACAACCCCTATTCTAAGTATATCAGTATGGAAAACATGAAAGAGCCACAGAAGGGACGAGAGATAGAAGTTGAGGAGTCAGTGGAGGACAATTTCACTTCCACCCACTAACTATCTCTCAAAGTGGATTCACAAAGCTTGACATTATCCTTTGCTCTTGACACTTTGGTCCAACACAGAGTGCTCATTGGACAACTCCAGGACAAAGTGGAATTCCTCCATAGACAAGGAGAGTCCCTGCAGAGGCAACTGGATGTGAGGGCGTCAACTTCAAAAGCATCAGTTCAGAATCGAGACAAAGGATATTTTGGAATCCATGAGGACAAAAAGATGAAGATGTTGCCTGATTTGAACTTTGTTGTGGAATCACGAACATAAGAAGTGATAAAGGAAAAAACTTAGTCTATGAATCCACAAATCCTGCTAAGTTTTCTGTTTTGTATGGTAATTGTCATATGCTATCTGAAAAACTATGGAAATTGTAAAGCTTTTGGAAGAACTGTTAAGCTATATAGGAATATCAAGTATCTCTGTGTAATAGACAAAATTATGATGTTGTATTTTGAATACAATATCAACATTTCCTTTTGTACTCAGTGGCCCCGGTCGTGCCCTTTTATTGAACAATTTTTTTCCTAGTTTGTGTAAAAAAAAAAACTATGAGCAAGACACTCCGTCACTAGCACATGTGTATCTTCATATCTCAAGTGGAAAATTAAATATCATTAATGAAGGAAAGAACAACCTATATTCTCATACAATTAATTACCATAATCCATCTTTATGAAAACATATATTATCATGCAATTAATTTTCATAATCCATCGTTACAAAAAAATTCGTGGACCAATGTGAAAACACCACACAACCTTCAATGGTCTCTTGACTCTCTCACAACACCCCAACACTTAAACACCATTCATTGAAACTCTTACGAAATAGAAATTATCTAAAACATAGAAGGACGACCATTACATACGAGAGATGTCCAATACTTAAAACATATATTATATGGTTTCATAAGAAAGTGGAATAAAACAAAACGACATAATGCGTACATATTGAAGGAAATGTATGCCCAATCAATTTTAACCATAGTGCCAAATGATTTGAAGGAAAGGCAATCAAGTAAAATTCATGGACACACTTCTCAATGGTGCTCTCCATTCCACACACAATCCCATCCTTCCAATCACTCACCCAACCAATACTTCAAATGACTTAGGGAGATGCAATGTGGCCTACCAACCTATGTACGACATTTGTACAACCAACAATCCACTTTGAAGATACAAATGTTGTAGAGGATGGTGCATACATCCTCAGAGTGTCTTGAGTTGGCTGAGGATGGTATGTCTATAACCAATTGTCTCCCTTAGATAATGAATTTCTAGCCAATGACATCATCAAACAATGGATTACCATTCTTTAGAGAAAGAATTAGAAACTATTTAATTAATTCCAATCGTTAGAATATGACAACCCTTGATCTCCAATCTCTTAGTAAAATGGATGGAGGGTAATAAAGATTTGTTGCAATTAACCAAACATTGGATAGGGATTGAATTTCAAGCATGGATTAAGAATCACATCTTTCAATTCATGGTGGAAATGAGTTGTGGACAAATGTTGTCTTAGGATAGAGTTTATCGTTGTTGCATATGATTATAGTGGGATCTCATCCTATGATGATTGTAGTTGATTATGTATGATCTTCAACAACATATAATTGAGGCCACTGATGCAATTCAATGAATGACAACATTAAATAATTAATTGAATGGAAAAACTCACATTATCTCACAAATGAATGAAGTAGCAGAATTAGAGTACGCATAATGAATCCATGCAACAATTAATCACAATGGACACAATATTCACCTTGGAAACCCAAATGGGAAAGCCAACATTTGAATGGTTTCTTAATTGTCTCTATTTCAACAATCTTCAGTTACAATGCAACTCATGTCTCTATGGGCACTCACAATTTACACAACTCCTTCTTGTTTGCATTCTCTCCTCTGGCCCCCAAAAGACCCTTTGAGAGTCAAGTTGCAAGAAAATATAGGAGGGCTGGGTGTAATGGGAAGGCCAAGAGACTAACCTTTCATTTCCCATTCCTCTCTCCTATTTTCATTTTTTTCTTCCTCATTCGGTTATTTTATTATCCTCTCTTTTCTTTTACTCCTTGCATTGTGTTTTATGTTTTTATCTAACCTTCATTGATTATCAAATTGAACTTGTAGGTACCGAGGCTCACAACCATTTGCTTGTGTTAAGATCCATTTCAGATAATCTACAATTGATGATTGTCAATATTTTCAAAAGAGGGGATTTCGCTATAGGCTACTCAGTTATGTGATCACTTGTGTGAATACAATATAGATGGGAGGTTATAAGGTATTTGAAACTATGCAAAAAAATGAGTGGGTAGCTTTGTAAAATTAAAGTACTCAAGCTCCAAACGTGGGAGGCAGTCGACTAAAAAGAGAGATTTTAGAACATTTGTTGGACTATCTTTATGTTCATCTTCATTCATATCTTCACCTTCGTAAGTTATACCTACTAGACTATTTTTTTTACTACTTCTGAAGCTGTAGAATGAATCTATTTCCTAACCAATTTGCAAATTTTTATTTCATAGAACTCAGCTAAAAACCTATCCTGTAAAAGATTAAAGAATTTATGTTGAGTACAATGGAAGGAAAATATGTTATCACTTATGCATATTCTTTCCTTTTCTTCTTGAGATATAACATAAATAAAAAAAAACATGGGAAAAATCAAGATGGGGGAGTAAAGTGCAAAGGAATTGCCATCCTTGAGAGAGGGTGGGCCAATTTACTACATTTCTTAAAGGAAGCTTCAAGAGGATGTGAAAGCATAATAATTAATTTGGAAGACCACTCAATCTCTCCTTGCCCATTCCTATGGTTAGACAGAAGCAAAGGATAAATCTAGCCATCAAGGAAGTGGAAGATTGCAATACTAATGGATTAAGTCATCTAAGAAGTGGAAGAGTAGACATACTAATCGATTAAAATTGTAATTTTGGTAGGCTAGAATCCTCGAGGAATTGAAAGAATACAATTTCAATATATGAATGTCTTATCAATCCCACCCAAACAAAATAATCTAACGGGGGAGAATTCTTTAGCATGAATCTAAGCTAGGTGGTATATCACAACACTAGGTACTTTTTTTAAAACACAAACTGAACTTATTTATATTAAAATGGATATGCCAAAGTAACAACGTCGAAAATTCTACATAAGAGGGCGAATAACTGAATATTTTGAGTAACTAAAACATAAATGATAACCACATAATTTAACATTCTTTCTAGGCTATTCCTATGATTTTTGAGACTGATAATATCCTTACAAAATTTCCTAAGGCACTTCCAGATTTAAAAAAAAATTAACTACATATTTGAGGCATAATCCTAAATGCCCGAGGCTTGTGAGAGTTGAAGAGGCCCATATTCTATATGCATTGGTGCAATACCTCGATCAAAATTTCCTAAGTCATTCTCAACAAAAACATCAGGGAGGAAGGGTATTCGAGGGTTCATTGAATCAAAATCTGAGCACTAAAGAGGGCTTTGGGCCCTAAATTGATGGGAGGTGGCTTCCATTTCATCCATTCAACAATCCAGAGCAGAGAGGGCAGACTTGAATTCCCCAAAGTTTTCTTCCATTCAACGAGAGAGTCTTGTCATAATTTCTTCAAATTCTCCAAGATTAGCCATAAGTTGCTAAAGGGATATATTGTTAGCTTGGCCAAACTCTTCATGGTGCCTAAGGATTTTCCTGTGGTCACTCACCGAGGGATCCATAGGGAATCCCTAAGCACTAACCATGAAACTACTCTAGCCGAATGTGAAAATAATACAATGAGAGCAGGCTATGAAGAGAATTAAAATAACTTCTCTCCCATGGAGCGATACTCTGGACCCCGCACAAAATTGACCCTTCTAAACTAGGAGAAAATTATTTCTAAAACACAATCATAAGTGTCATACCTTGGCTTTGCGAGCCACTTAAAGAGCCTGAACCACTCAATTTGGTGGGGAAGCTCACACACGCTCCATTAAACCTCACATACACTCCATCACCTTTCACACATTTGAAGGTAGCCTGAAGTACGAGGGATGTACAACTAGCAGGGGGGAGGATGTCGTTGTGTCACATCATAGGGGAGGGGTTAGGGGATGGGTGTTATTGGATAAATCAGTGAATGCATTGATGTCGCAAGTTCCTTTTCAGTTGTCCTTTGTTCCAACACACATGTACACTTGCTCCGAATTTGTATGAAGATGGTCCACAAAAGCTTGATGGATAAATGGAGGCCTCAAGCATCAGTTGCAACATGATCCTTCACATAGTCTTCAACCTATTCTTTCAACAATTATTTGCTCAATGTTTCTCAACCTTTTCCATGAGAAACCCATCATTATATAGGAGAAGGTGAAGTGGTTAAAAGGATGAGGATGATCCCACCAAATCAGAGAAGCCAGTAGGATCACAACCATACAGACGCCACCTCACATTGTAGAAGATTCCCCTTCTAGAAACTTTGTGAACTTCTTTCTTCTTTTAGCTTTCAAACACTGCTGCACCTTGCCTATATAGTAGCCCGTGGAAACCCTGCAAGCCAAGTATAGAGCAGCCTGCGGAAATCAAGGATTTCCGCACTGTGTACTACTGTTAGCCTGCGACGTCATTCTAAAATCATGCCTTGTAGAGGAAGAAATCGGTCATTTTCTTCATGTAAAAGATTCTTTTGAGAGCCTGAACACATGCTTGTAGAATCATCAATAGGGTGACCAAAATAATGTGTAACAGAATGCCCCCCAAAGCATGAGGCTGGAACTCGTGACAGCTAAAATACTTTGTAAAATGCATGTGTGTGTCGGGAACAAGGAGCGCACCAATCGAGAACCTGCAAACAATCAAGAATTTGCACAATATTATACCATTTTTGAGGTAGGAATTCCCATACTCAGACTACAAATGATTTAAGTCATAAATGCAAGTCATGGCCACCAATCATACACTGTGGATCCATGTCATCAAGATGATACATAGCCACCAAGAATACACTGTGGATCTATATTTTAACAAACTTGAAATCCAGACATAGCCATGAGACATACAAAGTGGATCTATGTGTCAATACAAATCATAAATACTCCATCGCAACCTGGACCAAAATGATGAGATCCAGGGTCTTCAATCCCGTTTTCCGTAAGTACGAATATAGCCATGCGATTACAGGTGTTGAAGTCGAACATGGTAGAAACCACTTGATTACCGATCATTGATGAAAACCGTTAACAAGTGCGAGGGAAATCACCATTGATGTCAATGAATCCCAAGGTACCTTAGTACAATCCAAGGAATGTGAATAAATGAGATGAAGTCGAACACTCGATGTAATCTTCCGATCAGGGACCAATGATGTGAATCCATTGTCGAAAGTAAAGAAACCTGCCATTGAGGCATGCAGGCTCTAAGGTACTAAATGATTTCTAAGTCTTGTTCCCAGATGATGAGTTGAAGTCGACAGGAAAAGACTCGTCACATGAGGGCCTTGATGTATCCCCCATCAATGACACAAAATAAGTAATAGATTGAGAGTAGAGAAAAGTACGACAATGATTCAAAACTGACACAGGGAAGGCCGACATGGTAGGAATTGACAATTGCAGATGGCCGACTCGATAGAGGGCTTGTTTGGACTTCTCTTGAACATGTGAATGAAATGACAATGGTCTTGGTAGCATTGAATCAAAGACGACCCAAGATATGAACTTGCAAAAAGTCAGATGAGAGACAAATAGATTTCCCAACCTAGATTCAAAAGATGAAAGAGGGTGTCATGTTTAAGAGCGACTCTTACTGCCAAAAATACAGAGACACATTTCTTTCTCAAATTTTCCTCTTTATTTTTACGGAACCTTGAGGAGGATAACATATGCTTGTTGATGTAAGCTCATCCTTCGGTTGAGTCCCTCAGAGTATGTTTAACGAACCCTAAGAAGGAGTGGTTCGGTCTTGTATGGGTCTTTCGATGTTTGTTTAACGAGTCCAAAGATAGAAAACTCGGGGGTTTTTCATGTTTTGAGACTCTGAAAAACACTTAAAGAGAACTCTCCCAGTTCCTTTTTCATAAATTAGTTCAATGAGACCAAAAAAGTGATAAACTATTGCCCATCAAACGTTTTCTTCAAATACTTTTACGAGCGTGAAAAGAACAAGGTCGCTCGACAATATTTTCGTTTTTATGGAGCGTGAAAAGAGATTAAAGGATACTCCATGAGTTTCGTTGTTTTCGTGTTACCATGACGAGTACGAAAAGATGAAAAAAGTATACTCGGTTGTGTTTTCATTGATTTTCGAGCATGAGAACGAACAAAGACTAAGCTCAAGGTTTTTATGAAAAACCCTAAAAAGTATATGTATATGTGACGAACAGAAAAACCAATCACGAAAGAATATCCATACTTCATTGGTTAGGATCCTAGCTCCTCTATCTGCAAGAAAAAAAAATACTCACGAGACCATGAGACCTTTAGGTTTTGAGAAAATGCATTTAAATAATATAAAATATTAATATAAAAAGTAAAAAGTGAAATAAATAGGAGTAAAAACTCTTTTTACTATTTCATTTGCATTTGGCCCAAAAATTGCCTAGAAACCCTGTTTTTACCTCAGACTTCAGTTGTCAATTGCGGGAGGCATGGGTGAGCATTCAGCAAACGACTTCTGTCAAAACGGTAATCTCTTCGTCCTCTTGCTTTTCATCAGATTAAATTTCATTTTTATCGGTTTAAGATAGCTTTTTGAGTTAAGATTTAGGCCAGTAGGCGCGCGCTGGGGCCGCCGCAGGTGACCAGTATCCGAACTTGCGGAAATCAATGATTTCCATAGGTGCCCTATGGATCACTTGTGAAAACCCTACACTGTGTTAAAACTCTTCCTGCGGTAGCTGTAAATCAAAAAAATTGTGCATGCGTTTAGCCAATAGAAATTTTCCAAAGCAGCAAATGAGGATGCTAACTCCCTTTTATTGTCCTAATGCAGATATTTGATCATCAAAATGATGGAGTGGAGGGAGAGGGAGCACAAATATGAAGACCATGATGTCTTGAATGACCCAGTCATTGTAAATTCTCGTCGACAATGTGGGTTACTAAATTTTTTTAAAACCCAGGGCATGACGACCCAACTGAGGCTACTGGAGTATCTGGTCCACATGTGGGATGTGGACCAGTAGGTGTTTCATGTGGGTGCCCATGTACTATCCTTAGATATCGAGGATATCTATTTCTTGATGGGGTTTTCTCATCGTGGGTCTCATGTGACTTTGATAGGAGGTAGAGGGAGTGGTCTACCAATGAGCGAGTATCTCCGTCGATACTATGATCCTGAGGCAGAGAGACGTAAGGGAAAATTTGCCATCAGGGGTGTCCGGGATTTGCCCCTCCAGACTATTATTTTTACCATTGCACATATGGTGGGGACTGAATCTCCTCACATGGCCCTCCAAATATATTTTCAATATGCAGTGGAGTGCATGGAAACTAGGGTGTTCAACTGGAGCAATGGAGTCCTTCGCAACATGAAGACACAGTTAACAAAATGCAAGAAGGGGGACCTGAAACAATTTGGGTATGGATCTATTTTAGTGTGTTTCTTTCTAGAGAGGATCCCCCATTTACGTTTACACGTAGAGTGGGGTATACCGGCCCCACGAGATCTAAGGATTAAGAGGTGGTG
>ML862260.1:0-13708 GCA_009831015.1 Picea engelmannii
GCATATGTAGATATCTCCTAAAGTCTATTATAAGGCTTGCAAGCCACTCATTGTAAATTATAAGAGTGAGAGGACTTCTATAAAATTTATATATTGCAACCTTATATGTTGATAAGAGTGAGATGAATTTTGTAAGAGAGTTTCTATATTGCCACCCTATATGATGTTAAGAGTGAGAGAAATCTTGTTAAAATGGATTTCTATATAGCCACCTTACATATTTTTGAAGTGACAGGAATCTCGTTAAGGGATTTCTATATAGTCGCTTCATTCTAAAGTGAGAGGAATCTTGCAAAAACGGTTTCTATATAGCCACTTTGTTTTAGAGTGAGAGGGATATTATATTATAAAGATTTCTAAGCCTTTCGACAACAACATAGAAAATTGTATTGTATTTTCATCATCTAAAGGACTACATATGGATCAAATTGTATAAGTTAACGTTCTTGATTCTGAAGAACCAAAGGTGAAAGAATAGAAGGATGCAGGCAGTTGGAACATATAGATCAGAAGCAGAAACACCATCGAAGTAATGTAAAACTTTCTAGAGCTGGTAAAGGAGAAATAATCCTCTTTGTAAAGAAATAAGAGGCATATAGATGCATGCTATAAGAATCTTCAAAATTTTATGTCACGTTCATGTGGATGTATACCTTGAACATAAGCAAGTCAAGTACAGATGGTAACAATACATATTGAGTTTTTTTTCAAGGTAGGAGAGTAATGGACATGGAATTCATTCAAGACTCCTACAGATACATCAACAATACAAGAACAACGAGTCTAAAAGGGAAAGGAATATATCAACATTCAACTTGGTTTCATATTGGACGAGACAGTCTGTCTCCAATAGAATAGGAGATGGGAGTGGATGTTGAATACAGGATTCAGGTATTGCAGAGATTCAATGAACAAGACTTGTTTTCAAAGAACCTATGGGCCAAAACTAGAGCTATATTCTATTAACGACAGTGCCAGAGGCTAGAGTCAGATCCATATTTTATAATCAAACAAACGTACATTAATCTAATACCAAAAATATAAGATCCAAGATGAATAATGAGTTCGAAAATATTCAACAAGATGGAAGAGTGAAGAAGCTTCATCACTAAGTTACTGGATAAGAAAATTTTAGTAAGATGGAAGAGGGAGTTAGATTTATCATCACTAAGTTGTTGGATATCTATACTTTTGGAGGCCCAAAAGTTCTTTAGTGGGAAGATGTAATCCAGGAGGATTCAAGAACGCTCACAGAGGTCCAAAAGGATCTGGAATGCTCATAGAGGTCCAGGAGGATCCATGAATGCTCAAAATTAAAATATCTCAAATTCTCTCTAAAATTCCATCAATGCGTAGAGCTCGAGAATATCTTTCCAACGACACAAAAATCACCTTAAACGAAGTTCATATGCAAAAGATATGGCTAGTCAAAGTTCAAGTCAACTAGGTCAAAAGTCAAAGTCAAAGGGGCCAAGGTGACACATGTCGCCATTGCAAGGGTGACATGACCATACAAAAATATGAATATGAGATGGCCACACCCCAAGGTGTCATGTGGAATGATCGTACGCTGACTAGGCAGGTGTGTTGGCATCCATACATCCAGGTGGCCTAATCTGAATTCGTTGACACATGGCACAAGGGAGCCAATGAGAAGTTGCCACGTGGAAACCTCCCATTGTCCATTAATGATAAAGGTTTATTAAAATTATTGAGTTGACGTGGGTCGAACTTGCAACCTCCAAAAACCTTACCAAACCTTTGTTACCAATGCGCCATACAAATGTTACTTAACCTCAAAGGGTGCCATATTTATTTAAAGTGATGAATTGTAATGGGTGGTGGAAAAAAGGGTCGAGGACCTAAGCCAACCCATAGTTCCATTAATATATCATTTAACCATGATCACAATCCATGCAGAAGTGTTTAAACTATATATAACAAACCATCATATGTTAAAACCAAAAATGAGGTTCACGAAGGATCGAACCTGCGAGCACATCCATGCTAACCAAATTCCGTAATCGTCGCACCAAAGGCGCCTTGTGTTAAGGCATGCCCACGACATTATATTTAATGCAAACCACATTAAACAAATAGGATTTAAGGGTTTATGGCCTATATAATGGGTGTGATTTCCCATGTTTGCACAAAGATTGAGGGTGCAGATCCCAAGATGGAACAAATTCCAAGGAGGAGGTACTGTACTAACACATAGATTTGTGTGCTAAGAAGAGGCCAAGTATGGTGTGTATTGATATGCATGCCATGAGGTATAATGAATGCACCTAGGTGTCACACATCCAACCCCGTAAGTACCTTTTTGGAGATGGGGTGTTAAATCCTCCCCTCTTCTAATAATATTGAATCATCTCTATCACAACTCCACCTTATTTTTCTCGTCAAGAGCTTTCTAATGATAGTAAGTTTACAGAGAACTAATCTATGGGACAAGAGTTATGACCCTTCGAAGATTCTTCGGTTTACATAGGAATCATCTCTCGTACTTCCATGTGGCATTCTCGTGACATTTTAGTGTCCACGCCAACTAACATGGTGACACCCTCATCCCAACAGGGCACTAGCCTATACCGCCACAATGGAATTTCATTCCACACAAGCCTACAACCATTCATTGCTTGGACCTTTTTCCGGCGTGATCTTTGCTTCCCTCCGACGACTATGGTATCGAGGAATATTCCTTCTCGATACCATCCATTAGGAGTTTGAGTGATTTGCGTAATCTAATTACCCCGAGCGCAAGGTATCAAGGAATATTCCCTCTACTATGAACCAATTGAAATTCTTCATTGATATTTCTTAGAATACCGCTCTTTGGTATCCAATTACTTAAACCTAATTAGAAATAATTAATATTCCCCAATTTGATTACCCTTGTAAACATGATTTTCTCTTAGCCAAATAATTGACTTAATAATTATGGCCAAGTAATTAATAGGTATTTACCTTTTTTCATTCTTCCCCTTAGAAGTAGTTTAGTATTGATTTAATTATTACTCATAAGATAATTATAAGTAATTATATTATAATAGGAAAAGGTTAGTTAGGCCATAATAAGCTTAAAGTGGTTAACCTTAATTAAAGTACATAATTCACTACTTAACATGATAAAGTTAATTAGAACAACATATGTACTTAAGTTGACTAATCTCAATTAATGTTTATAATTCATTGCCCTCTCTTAGCACGCAACTCCACACCAAATTTCACGTCATTTAACATATATATATATATATATATATATATATATATATATATATATATATATATATATATATATATATATTTACTGGGGAAAATGATTAACTATATTCAATTTGATATTTATTATTACATCAATTCAATCCATTTCCAATGTCTTCTCTATTAAAATATGTGCGCCCCTCTCTTTACTCCGACCACCAATCACACAGGGGCAAGGTTTAATACTATTAAATTATTTATGCATGGGACATATTAAAACTTTCGCCTTCGCATGGGTCTGAAATTTATTTACATGGCCCTTCCAAATACTCCAAAAAGTAAACTCTGAAAATATTTAGTACTGGAAAAGCCTTGAAACTTGTGCCCATTTATGATATTATAAATGTTATACCAATCCAAACAATTATTTAACATAATAAATAATTTAAGTAATTAAACTTTTTTCATGTGCAATATTAAACATTTATAATATTATCACATTATAATACTATTTAATATTTAAATGAATTCGGACTTGAAAGATATGTACTTCTCTCAACACGTCGACCCCAATCACAAGAGAGTATGGTTTAATATTATTATATTCAATTAGAACTTTATAACACCCATACCATCGCTCTGAGAGCTTCGGGGTTCGTTATGACACCCCCTCCCATCCACTCCGAATAGTCAACTTTGAATAGACTTTTTGTCTTGGTATTTGTGCACTCCGTTTGTAACTCCTAAAAGTAGGTTCCGAATAAAAAGGATTATATATAATAATAATATAATGTTTCATGTTTTAATTTAATCTCCGGTAATTTAGACCTTCTTCACGTACTCACCTCTCAACCATCCGAAAACCAATTACAGTGGAGCAAGGTTAATTATTATAATATATTGAAACTTTTGGAACATACTTCTCATCACAAGTTGAAGCCTTCAGAGTAAATTTGCACAAGTTGAAGCCTTCAGAGTAAATTTGCACAAGTTGAAGCCTTTAGAGTAAATTTGCACGTACCCTTCTAATTACTACGATAACCAATCAGGAAAGGGACGTGTTAATATTTAAAATGCACTTAAACTTCATAATTTCCATGCCATTGCTTTGATGGCTTTAGACTTAATCCTCATGCACTCTCCCTTCCACTCTGAAGGTGAGACTCCAAAGACCAATCACCATCAAGCTTAGTTTAATATTATATAAACATTTTCACGTTAAAATGATACAAGAAGATACATATATTTTCCAAGACTTTAATAATTTAATAATTATGCATTTTATACATACTCCTACATTGAGAATAAAAATAGGATAATATATATAACTCCATTAATGAAGTTTCTCCAAGAATCATCGATCTATCTCATTAAAGTATGAATTTCATATCTAGGAAATTTCAGTGTAGTTAAAAACTTTTACATAGAAGGAAGAAACTTCCAATCTCCATTACTCGCACACTAGGTTAAGAAATTTATAGTTTTGCAAATATAACGTTTTGCAACCTTATTATTCAATTAGTAGAATATCTAAATGGTAGCTTTGGTATTTTATCATAGTTTACTAGAACTTAACAATTGCTCAACTTTTCCCATAAAAACATATAAATACATAAATGCATTTACATATATATACCTATATTCAAGAAATATTTGTTTAAATTATATTTCTATATTAATATATTTTCTTGGAGTGGAATTCTCCATGGTAAAACAATGGTTTTTACTAGGGATTACTAATCCCCTATTTACCTCCATTTATTTCCTTTGTGTTTTATCATTCTTACCAAAATTTAAGGAAATTGGTCCTAAGCTAAAGATTTACCTCCATAGTAACTTTGGTATTTTTACCAGGATTTACTGCCCACTAAATTTAAGGGGATTTTTCCCAAATTTAGGAGATTTAACACAAGTTTAACATAAATATTTATTTATGCCCCAAATAGAATTTTGAGAACTTTTGGGTTTTAATTCAATTAGGAAATTTTCATGTTTATTTCTTAATTATTTTTCCTCAATAATCATTTATAAAGACTTTTAATGTTTTTCCATATTTGGGATTATTTCCTAAAGTCCACACAGATCTGATATCATCTAAGCTTTCCAGCATAGGATTTGAGGACATACTAAAATAGAACACTATTATGCAAAAAAAACACTCTCTCTTCTTTCAAATGTTTTATAGATATTTTTAATTGTTCAGTCATCATTTCTCAAGCATGCATTAAACTGTACAACGCAATCAAGCACAACATCCACTCCCATAAATCTTATTCTAACACACATACAGTCAAGAGATCAGGAATTAAATAAAATGCGCTTCAACTAAGACATTCTCTTTATTTTAGTTAAATTTCTCAAGTTACTTTTGTTAGAAATCAAACTTACACAGTTCTAAGACATAGTATCAAATTTTCTGTGATCTAAACACTACAAAGATTTAACCAAATATACTTATCTAGGAACCAGATGGTGATGCAACTGTTGGAAGGGGTTCCCTTTTCCACCCAACTGTAGGCACAACAACTTCTAGATGGATTTACCACTAGCCACCCCCTAGCTAGATCATGATGCTCTCAGAGAGACTCTTCCTTTTGTTCAACAACAACCAGGGACAAAGGTTACTCTCCTCCTCCCATAGGAACTTGGCAGATCAATTTTCTCTCCACCAAGAAAGGGGGCTTGGAATGAGTGCTTCCTCAGTCACTCATCTTCTTTGCAACCCCGTTTATCAGCTTGGTTAGAAAACGATGCCCAACAATTCTTGTACCCAGAACAAATTCATTTTCCAGTTCTCTTCAGAACCAGAGAGATGCACATGCTCTCCCTCTTTATAAATGGTCACCAGACCCATTCCTCTTGCCTCTTCCTCTCTGCCCACAAATCTCCTACATTTTCTTTCCTTCCTTAGCAATATTTTGTGGGTCCAAATCTCAATTTTGCGGGTCAATTCAGGAATTTTTCAGATGGGTACTCTGCCCATTGCCTCATTGAATCTTGAGGAAGACTTCCCAACTACCAGCTTGGCTGGTAATTAAATTCTCTAGGTCAGAGGAATGTTTTGGATCTGAACAATTTAAATCCAGCAGAGTACTGGTTTGGTCAGGGTCATCTCAACCATTACTGGTTCCCCTCACCACCTCTCTCATGCATCATGATCTACCTTGGAAATCCCCCTCAGCAGTTGTCCAACACTTTTCTATTTTTACATTAGTAACATAAATATTTACACTACCTTTTTCGTAAAATATAGTTATATTTACAAGCTGGGGGAAACAGAGGTATTACACCCCCCCCCCTTTAAAGGAACTTTGTCCTCAATATTCTTTGCATCTCTACAATACTAATCATGCCTCATGCTTCAGTCGCTTTAGCGACATTTACCTTTTATCCTCTTGGTCCTTTCCAAGACTTTT
This sequence comes from Picea engelmannii, assembly GCA_009831015.1. Taxonomy (NCBI): domain Eukaryota; kingdom Viridiplantae; phylum Streptophyta; class Pinopsida; order Pinales; family Pinaceae; genus Picea; species Picea engelmannii. The sequence goes on from ML862260.1 coordinate 6,621, forward strand.
GGCCTCTGTCACATTCCTACAATGATTTCAAACAACAAGCATATTAATCACAATTTCATGCAAACACATTTTACTGTTGTTCAAAACTCAAGGGGAAATATTTATATCAACACAATACTTATCTGTGCAATTTTATGGATCCACATCCAGTTGGATGTCTTACTAACTTTTCCCACTATTTCCTTGACATACCCATTGTGTGCATGATCCCAACCAATAGTTTACAAGAATTATTGAAGTCTCCTCTTCCTTGTGATCACTCACTCTACAGGCCCAGGCTCATGCATCCCCTTCTCTGTTATACAGTCCCTCAGGTGATCCATCTTGCCTCACCAAAGATTTCTCACACAAGAAGAGTTTATGAGACTTCACAGAGTCTTATAGCTGAGGCATCTCTCTGACTTTCTCTACCGAGGCATCCCTCCGACTTGTTTTACCACAACACAACATCTTCTATGGTGATCATGGCTTATCACAGGGTTCTCATGTCACAACAATAGTCTTTTCCATACTTTTCCAGCTTGATAGCCATCGTCTGTCCCTTCAGGACAAATAAATCATCTCACTTGTATCACATGCGTACAATAACCGTGAGATGTTATAATCAATTCCAAATTATAATTTCTTTCAAATCTGTCACCCACAGATTTCCAAATTCCACATTTTTATTTTTAGATCTGTTCCACATAGGAACAAGATTCACAAGTATGAGATTTTTCTTCTCATAACAGTTTGGCTCAACATGCCTTGGTCTTCCTTATGGGATTTACTTATGCTGCCATATCCAAGACCCTTCTTCCTGCAACTCCATCTTCACATAGCCAAACAAGTTGTTAGTTATCATGCACATTATATCTTCCAAACTGTGCATACTAAAATTCAAATCATTTTCATCTATTCAATGATACAAAGGAAAATGAAATAACATTCTTTACGCATGCAACATTTTAGCGTACCAAATTTTCTAAATGCAATTCAAATATTAAATGACTTTAATCAATGTGCTAATGTTCATGGTCACATTCATACCCAAACACCCTTGCATTGATTTCAAGTTTTCCACACTTTATGACAAGCACTTTACCATTGTGTGTTGGAGCTCAACCAACCGCTTCACCATATGGCTTATTCATTCTCGTTCATTATTACAGTAGGATTGTGATTCCTTCTACAAATTGATCATGTCCTCAGTTTAAAATATTATAATATGAAACATAAGTTTCATATGGTTGCATTTAAACACTTCTCTCCTTACTAGTAGCAAGTGGTGCCAGTACTCATGGCCACCCACTTCCTTTCTTTAACACCCTTATAGTTCAGGTAGAGTATTAGAAGGTCCTTCTTCCTTAATGGGAACTCTATTGTCAACCCTCTTATGCAAGCATGCATTTTCTCAATGCATTCAATTCAATGTTCTGCCTATGAGTACTTTTGTTCCCAATCACTCTTGATTGGTCAATGTTCCCGTGCCACTATTGATTCATGAATTTTCTTGGAATGATTCTTAATCATCCTTGACTAGCATAGATTTCCTCTCTCTATTAGTCAGATTCTTCTTTCCTATATCTTACCCTTCTTGGGTAGCAATGACATACAATAGCCACTCAAAATTATTTGCATATCAATAAGAAATTAAAATACTTCAGAGGGGATTCTTACCAATTCCATTCATACCTTATGCCACACATGCAACCACATTTTTACATGTTCTGGCTGCCAACACCCTTTTTCTAATTTTTACCTCATCAATAGTGCTCCATGGGGCTCCAAAGTCTCTTAAAAAATATTTCAACAACAACCTTCTTGCATTTATCCTTTACCAGAGGTTATCTACCATTGGCAGTTGTCCTTTCCCAATAGCTCCAATCACTTCCTACAAAAAACATGCATTATCACATTCCAAATCATGACAGTCGTCATGTTAACTGAAATATATGTATCTAAATCAGTAAAACATTTTTAGATATGCCCCAACATATCTTTATGCATTGAATCACATCACCCTCAATGTTTTCACGAGTGTAAACTTAATCAAGTCTCTATTTGTTTCTACAGTCACACATTTACCACCATTCCCATGCTAAAACACTCACACACCACAACATATCATGTTATCATCCTAGAGAAACATAATACACAACAAGACAAATAATTTAAGGGATTCTTCCCTCTTTCCAACTCCTTCTACATGGTATAGAATTTCCAACTTAACTGAACTATTCCCAAGGCCTCATTGCCTTTACACATTCATGGATTTAACCAAATTTGTACTTGTTTGTTCATTTTCTTTCACCAATTGTACTTGTTCCCACAACTATTCTTTTAAGGATTACAACTTTGTTAAGCAATTCATAGTTTAAAGTGAGAAACATATTCCTTCGTTTCTCCTTCTTTGCTTCTGCAATCTACTCCCTGATGGGATATTTCTTATCTTTTCCTTGAGTAGTCTTGGTTAGGCTCACCTTAAGCATTTTAGATAATTCAATAGGCTACAACAGTAATATTTTTGTTCATAATGAATTATGAAAGTGTGAATTTTGCACATTACTATTTGGTTATTAAAATGTTCAATATTCATTTGTTAGGCTTTCATTCATGCATTATGTTTTAGAATGTAATCCAGGATTCTTATATAGATAGGATTACATCCCACTGACCAATTCTCAGCAGTCATTAAGGTTGCGACTTTGTTCTTCTGATAAAGTATTTACACAGTTCCTCCACAAGGAATTCCTTCAACATGCAACTCTTTCGTTGCACACCCATCACTATATGGAGTGGCCTTAGCTTCATTATTTCAGAGGTTTACTCAAAATTCCATAAGGGATATAAACATACATCTTTATTATGCATCTATATTGTTCATCCACACATATTCATTGTTATGTTAAATTACATTCATAATGCACTTAACCACATGCAATCCTTAGATGCATAATCATGTTGCCTTTTATCATGACAATAGAGCATCCCTGCTCATTTATTCTTTCAACAATTTATTCTAGCGTTTCCCAAGGAAATGAGATACATCATCCTCAAGTTATTATTCCGTCGATATAATAAGACCCTCCAACATAAGGTTAACCATGCATCCATGACATTGCTCAGATATGACAAGTACACATATTGCCTCACAACCTACTTGATCAGACAGTCATATTATACTTTTAAGCATGTATACATATATTTGTATATATGTAGGTGCATCACTTGCACCTTTTACCTCATTCATTCACATTGATATTTTAGTTTTAGTATTATTGTTCTTTAGTGAGAGATTACAATCAATCATATGACTATTCTCACAACCATAATTCATATTGATGTTGCCCTCTCTACATGGAAACAACTAGCAAGGGCCACTTTTCCCCTTTCTATTGTAAAAACCTTCCATAAATAAGAATTCAGATGTGTAGTTATTGTATTACCCAAGGAAGTAAGATAACCACTTCTAGTCTCTTCTTCATGCTTCAATTCATTCTTGGTCAACATATCTCTAAAAGGGAATCTTTTCTCAAACTCCCTCTTATTGTTATTTGAGTATACCAATCCATATCCATATGGCTACCATCCACCTCTGGATGTCAATATAATCCACTGGTCATCTAAAGGTGTTCTGACACCTCCTTAATCAAACCTTACATCAGTCTCTCATTAATCCTTACATGCCTATCTTAATAAGGTAATAGGCCACAACATTACCAACATTTCATTCTTGCCGTTAACTCATGTTGACATAAGGTCATTCTCATTTAAAAGGTCCATCAATAGACCATACCTTACAAGCCACCATAAATTATAATATGCCTAATTTGCATGTTTAATATTTTTCCATATGCATTCTAGCACATCTTAGCACACCAAGCATTTCACCTACGCATGCAGTGCAAACATATTCCACTTCATTACCTATTGCATAGGCACACCCTTAAGTTATTAGGGATATACACTTCCTTAGCACATCCATGAGATCCTGAGCTTGCTCATGTCACTTTACTTATTTCATGAAGGTTATTCTCATCCCACAGGGCTCCTTTTTACTTTGCTAAAGGGGTTATCCCAATAACAGGTTTCAATTAAGACAATACAAGTAAGTTGACCTCACATATTTCCATAAGGCTTCTAGACACGAGGAAATATAATCACAAGGCCTAATCTCTTATTTAAGTAGCAATTGTGATTACCAAAGGCTTCATAAGCCCACATTTGTAGGCAACCTTGTAACCTATTCAGTTCATTCACATCCAAGTCTTTCTATTAGCATCTATCATCATAATCCCACTTCTGTAGGAGTGGCTATCATTCCCCCAAGGTAACAACATGATTCTTCTATTGTAATCCAACATGATTCAATTTTTGTTGAGTAATTCCCAACAAAATTTCAATCTGCAATCCTTATCCTCAAGGAGATTATGCAGATAATCTCCTTGTGATAGTAAACACTTTCAAGAGGCTCATCGTAGCCTTGGTAAACTAGTCTTGTGACTATTCTATGACCCATCCAAACCTATTGTTTGAGTCATGTTCTACTAGATAGGGTAGGGTAGGGCTCCCTCCCCCTTAAAGCTTTCTAATAAAATTTAATTGACTCTTTCATGAGCCCAAGCAGGCCAAGTGTTGTTTCCTACTGTGATACCACTCTATCTCACACCCAACCCCCTACGTACCTTTTTGGAGATGGGGTATTAAATTTTTTCCTCTTCTAATAATCTTGAATCATCTCTATCACAAATCCACCGTCTTTTGCTCGTTAACATCTTTTCAATGACAATAAGTTTGCATAGAACCGAGCTCTGGGACAAGATTTATGACCCTCCGAAGATTCTCGGGTTTACATAGGAATCATCTCTTGTACTTCCATGTGGCATACTCGTGACATTTCAGTGTCCATGCCAACTAACATGGTGACACCCTTGTCTTGACGAGGCACTAGCCTATACTGCCACGATGGGATTTCATTCCACACAGGCCTACAACCATTTGTCTCTTGAATTTTTTTTCGGCTCGATCTTTGCTTCCCTACGATGACTATGGTATTGAGGAATATTCCCTCTCAATACCATCCATTTGGAGTTTGAGTGATTCGCGTAATCTCATTACCCCAAGCCCAAGGTATCAAGGAATATTCCCTCTACTATGAACCAATTAAAATTCTTCATTGATATTTATTAGAATACCACTCTTTGGTATCCAATTACTTAAACCCTAGTAGGAATAATTAATATTCTCCAATTTAATTACCCTTGTAAACATAATTTTCTCTTAGCCAAATAATTAACTTAATAATTTTGGCTTGGTAATTAATGGGTATTTACCTTTTTTCACTCTTCCCCTTAGAAGTAGTTTAGTACCGATTTAATTATTACTCATAATATAATTGTAAGTAATTATATTATAACATGTCAAGGTTCGTTAGGCCATAACAAACTTAAATTGGTTAACCTTAATTGTTGGTTGTGGAGCTTGATCATCTTCCTGATTCAGAGGTCTTTTGTTTTCAACCGTATTTATACCCCATGAAGTCTTTACACCCTAGAAGAATGTACACTCGTCCACGTGGGGGAGTGCAGAGGGGGGTTACCCCCTCTGCGAGGTCCATAACCCAGACTAGGGGGTCCAGGGGTGAAGCCCCCGAAGGGAAAATTGCCTTCTAAATGTATATTGTAATTTCATTGTAAATCTAGACCGTTCATTATAAGGTCACAGATCTAACGGTAGAAATTATGTTAGGGATTTTTGCCCTAGAAGGCAACCCTCTGTTATGAGGGAAATGTATTGCGGCTATGCATTATGGCGAATATTATATTCTGAGATAGGATACAGTGGAAGAAAGAAGAGGAAATTACAATGGGTTTGTTGTAGGTTGTATCCCTTCGATTGCTAGATAATAATAAAGGAAGGACCTGGCAATTTCTTTGGTGGATGTAGCCCACATTGGGTGAACCACGTATATCTGTGTCTCTATTGTATTTCACATCTTTTGTATTTTATTTTTGCATTTGTTTTATTTTATTGCTTCACGATCCTGTTTTTCTAACAACTGGTATCAGAGCGGAAGGTAACTCGCAGGAAAGGAGGGTTCCTAGTTCGAGTGGGAGCAATGGAAGAAGATGGAAACTTTAGGGTCGAGAAATTTAATGGCAAGAACTACAAGTTATGGAAGATGAAAATGGAAGATTATTTATATCAGAAGGATCTATTCCTACCATTGGGCGGAGTAGCAAAGAAGTCGACAGCCATGAAGGACGAAGAATGGGAGATTCTTGACAGAAAGGCTCTAAGAACGATACGACTGGGCCTAGCAATGTCGATGGATTTCAATATTTCGAAAGAAAAGACAATGAAGGGTTTGATGGATGCATTGGCTGAATTGTATGAAAAACCCTTGGCGTCCAATAAGGTATTTCTAATGAAGAGATTATTTAATATGAATATGTCACAAGGTGGGTCTACTGCAGATCATTTAAATGATTTTAATACGGTTACTAATCAATTAAGATCTGTAAAAGTGGACTTTGATGATGAGGTCAGGGCTCTTCTAATCTTGTGCTCATTGCCAGAAAGCTGGAATGGATTGGTCATGGCTGTAAGTAACTCTATCTCTGGTTCAAATACTTTAAAATTTGATGATGTTGTTGGTGTTATCCTTAGTGAGGAAATGCGACGGAAAAGCACAGGTGAGACATTATGTAATGCGTTAAACATGGAGATCAAGCGAAGACAAAAGGATAGAGGAAAGGGCCCAGGGAACCGCGAGAATTCTAGGAAGGGCAGATCCAAATCCAGACTTGAAAAGATAGAGTGATGGAATTGTGGGAAGATAGGACATATGAAGAAAGACTGCAGATCTCCAAAGAAACAAAGAGATAGATAGCATGAGAGAAATCATGAAGCAAATGTAACAGGTGATGTGTTACAAGATGCTTTGATTCTTTATGTAGATACTATTTTTGAGTCTTGGGTAGTAGATTCAAGGGCTTCATTTCATGCCACACCCCATAGGAAACATTTCCTAGATTATGTTCAAGGTGATTTTGGACAAGTTCATTTGGGTGATGATGCACCATGCAAAATTGTTGGAATGGGAA
>ML862260.1:23742-43960 GCA_009831015.1 Picea engelmannii
TGGAAGGGAGAGTGCATGAAAATTAAGTTTGAAGCCATCGGAGTGATGGCATGGACATTATGAAGTTTAAGTGCATTTTAAATATTACCCCTTCCCTTTCTTGATTGGTTATCGGAGTAACGAAAAGGGTACATACAAATTTACTTTGAAGGCTTCAACTTGTGATGAGAAGTATGTTTTAAAAGTTTGAATATATTATAATAATTAACCTTGCTCCACCATAATTGATTGTTTGATGGCTGAGAGGTGAGTACGTGAAGAAGGTCTGAATTACCAGAGATTAAATTAAAACATGAAACATTATATTATTATTATATATAATATTTTTTGTTCAGAGCTTACTTTTCAGAGTTACGAACGGAGTGCACAAATACCAAGACCGAAAGTCTATTCGGAGTGGATGTGAGGGAGTGTCATAACAAACCCCGAAGTTGTCGGAGCGATGGCATGGGTGTTATAAAGTTCTAATTGAATATAATAATAGTAAACCCTACTCTCTTGTGATTGAGCTCGAAGTGTTGAGAGGAGTACACATCTTTCAAGTCTGAATTCATTTAAATATTCAATAGTATTATAATGTGATAATATTATATATGTTTAATATTGCACATGAAGGACATTTAATTACTTAAATTAATTATTATGTTAAATAATCTCCTGGGTTGGTATAACATTTAATATATAATAAATGGGCACAAGTTTCAAGGATTTTCCAGTGCTAAATACTTTCGGAGTTGACTCTTCAGAGTATTTCGAAGGGGCATGTAAATAAATTTCGAACCCATCTGAGAGATGGCGAGAGTTTTAATATGTCCCGCACATAAATAATTTAATAGTATTAAACATTGCCCCTGTGTGATTGGTGGTCGGATTAAAGAGAGGGGGGCACGTATTTCAATATAGAAGACATTGGAAATGGATTGAATTAATGTAATAATAAATATCAAATTGAATATAGTTAATCATTTCCCCAAGTAAATAAATAAATATGCATATATTTATATATATGTTAAATGACGTGAATTTTGGTTTGGAGTTGTGTGTTGAGAGAGGACAGTGAATTATAAATATTAATTGAGATTAGTCAAGTTAAGTACATATGTTGGCCTAATTAACCTTATCATGTTAAGTAGTGAATTATGTACTTTAATTAATGTTAGAAAAACAGGATCGCAGAGCAATAAAATAAAACAAATGCGAAAATAAAATACAGAAGATACACAATACAATAGAGACACATATATACGTGGTTCACCCAGTGTGGGCTACATCCACCAAAGAAATTTTCAAGTCCTTCCTTTATTATTATCCAACAATCGAAGGGATACAACCTACAAAAAACTCGTTGTAACTTCCTCTTCTTTCTTCCACAATCTCCTATCTCAGAATACAATATTCGCCATAATGCATAGCCGCAATACATTTCCCTCATAATAGAGGGTTGCCTTCTAGGGAAAAAAACCCTAACATAATTTCTATCGTCAGATCTGCGACCTTATAATGAATGGTCTAGATTTATAATGAAATTACAATATACATTTACAAGGCAATTTTTCCTTCGGCGGCTTCACCCCCGAACCCCCGTTGGGGACCTGCTTGCCCCTAGACCCTGTAGAGGGGGTAACCCACCTTTGCACTCCCCCACGTGGAAGAGTGTACATTCTTTTGGGGTATAAAGACTTCATGAGGTATAAACACGACTGAAAACAAAATACCTCTGAATCAGGAAGATAATCAGGCTCCACAACCAACAATCTCCCACTTGGAGACTGATCTCAACAACTCCACCACTGTTGTATATCCTAGACTCTGAACCTTCTTGGACCTAGAAAATTTATCATCTTCATCTTTATTCTTGAAGACCAACTGAAATTGAGTAGGAACTCAGTTTCTCCCTGGTTACTCCCTTTGTTAACATGTCTATAAGATTCTAGCTAGTGTGTATCTTTTCCAACTTCAAATGTCAATCTTCCAAGGCAGATCATATGAAGTGGTACCTCAACTATATATGCTTAGTCTTCGAATGGAAGGTTGAGTTCTTTGCAAGATGAATGACACTCTCACTGTCACGGTACATCTTGTTATTCTTCTGCTTCTTTCCCAAGTCCTCCATAAACCTCTGTATCCAAATCATTTATTTACTAGCCTATGTAGCAGCAACACACTCTGCCTCTATTGTTGAAAGTGAAACAACCTTTTGCAGTTTTGAAATCCAACTTATTATTGTTCCACCTATAGTAAAAACATACCTTGTGGTACTCCTCCTGCTATATTTATCACTTGCCATATCTGAATCAAAAAATCCCTGTAGAATAGTGTATGAACCTCCAAAACATAATGCATGATTAGCAGTACCTCTCAAATATCTGAGAATCCACTTTATTGCCTCCCAATGTTCTTTACCTGGATTGTTCATATACCTACTCACAACTCCCACTGCATGTGCAATATCTGGTTTTGTGCAAACCATCGCATGCATCAAACTGACAACTGTTGATGAATAAGGGACCCTGGACATGTATTCTCTCTCTTCATGTGTCTTGGGACACATTTATTTAGTTAATTTTAAATGGTTGGCCAAAGGTGTACTAACTAGTTTTGCATTCTTTATTCTGAATCTCTCCAACACCTTCTCTATGTACTCACCCTGAGACAATGTCAATTTGTGACTTTTCCTGTCTCTTGTTATTCTCATACCAAGGATTTTCTTTGTAGCCCCCAAATCCTTCATCGCAAATGAATTAGCTATTTTTTTCTTGAGCACATTTATATCATGCATATTAGACCCTACAACAAGCATGTCATCTACATACAATATCAAGATAATATAGCTTCCATTTTCTAGCTTTTTAAAATAAACACAGTGATCAAAATGACATCTACTATAACCATGTTCTGTCATAAACCTATCAAACTTCACATACCACTTCCCTGGAGCTTACTTTAGGCCATACAATCTCTTCTTCAACCTGCATACCAAATTCTCCTTCCCTTTGACCTCATACCCCTGTGGCTGCTACATATAAATCTCTTACTCCAAATCCCCATGGAGAAAAGTTGTTTTAACATCTAATTGTTCAAGATGCAAATATTTTACTGCCACAAGACTTAAAATAGTCCTAATTGAAGTCATTTTAACAATGGGAGAAAACATTTCATCAAAATCTATACCTTTCTTTTGTGCAAACCCCTTTACAACAAGTCTAACCGTGTACCGCTTTTCTCCTCCATCTTCTTCCTTCAACTTGTAAACCCATTTATTCTGCAATGCTCTTTTTCCTGCAGGCAACTGAACCAAGTCCCAAGTCTGGTTATTTACCAATGAATCCATTTCCTCCTTCATGCCTTGCTCCCACTTCTTTTTGGTGTCTACTTGCATTGCCACTTCATAACATTCTGGTTCACCAGAATCAGTCAACAATAAATAATACATTGAAGGAGAGTATTGTTCAGGGGGTATACTTAACCTGATAGATCTTCTAACTACACTTGCAGGAGTTTGAGGTACTTGTTGCTCCTGTTGTTGTACATTTTGATTTTCTGGTTCCTTTGGAATTTCTTTTTCAGTGATCTCATCAAGAATTGTGTATTCTTGTTTTTCTTTTTTCTGTTTCTTTCCCTGCAACTGATCTTTGTACATGACCTTCTCATTGAATACGACATCTCTACTCCTAATGATTTTGTTATTTTCATAATCCCATAAGCGATAACCAAAATAATTAACACTGTATCCAATAAAGGTACACTTCTTGGATTTTGTCTCAAGCTTTGTTCTATTTTCTTTATCGATATGGACAAATGCTTCAAAACCGAAAGTTTTCAAAAAGAATAGTTTACCTTTTTTTCCTGTCCATTCCTCCTCTAGAATTCTACCATCCAAAAAGATTGAAGGTCCTTTGTTTATTAAGTAAACAACAGTATCTACAGCATCTGCCCATAATTGTAAGAGCAAACCAACATGCAATATCATACTCCTTGCACGCTCCATGATTGTCTTGTTCATCCTTTATGACACACCATTTTCTTGTGGTGCTCTTGGAACTGTCTTCTCTCTACGAATCCCATGGTATGAGCAGTAATCATCAAACTCCTTGATGCAATATTCACCTCCATTATCTGATCTGAGACACTTCAAAATTTTTCCTGTCTCATTCTCAACCAAAGCTTTCCATTTCTTAAAAGTATCAAAAACATTAGACTTTTGTCGAATGAAATAAACTCAAGCTTTTCTAGTTGCATCATCAATAAAAGTAACATAATAACGAGAGCCACCAAGAGATGATACCTGAGTTAGTCCCCATACATCTATATGCACAAGCTCTAACCTTTCATTCTTCTTTCTTTTCCGACTCTGAGAAATCTGACTCTCTTATGTTTTCCATTAACACAATGCTCACAGAAGTCCAAATCAATTTGTTTAAGATCTGGCAACAAATTTCTTTTGTAAAGTATCTGCATTCCCTTCTCGCTCATGTGTCCCAGCCTATGATGCCACAGTATTGTATCCACTCATGTAAAATCTAAAGAGATAGAAGAGTCAATATTACCAATACATAAATACAATGTACCTAACTTCTCTCATTTTGCTATCACCAATGATCCTTTGATTACCTTCCACGTCTTATCTGTAAATATGAATATACAACCTTCACTTGCCAATTGCCCTGTTGAAATTAGTTTTTTCCTTAAATATGGAACATGTCTTACCTCTTTCAACAACCATTGGTTTCCATTGCGTTGCTTTATTTTTACCTTTCCCATTCCAACAATTTTGCATGGTGCATCATCACCCAAATGAACTTGTCCAAAATCACCTTGAACATAATCTAGGAAATGTTTCCTATGGGGTGTGGCATGAAATGAAGCCCTTGAATCTACTACCCAAGACTCAAAAATATTATCTACATAAAGAATCAAAGCATCTTGTAACACATCACCTGTTACATTTGCTTCATGATTTCTCTCCTGCTGTCTATCTCTTTGTTTCTTTGGAGATCTGCAGTCTTTCTTCATATGTCCTATCTTCCCACAATTCCATCACTCTATCTTTTCAAGTCTGGATTTGGATCTACCCTTCCTAGAATTCTTGCGGTTCCCTGGGCCCTTTCCTCTATCCTTTTGTCTTCCCTTGATCTCCATGTTTAACGCATTACATAATGTCTCACCTATGTTTTTCCGTCGCATTTCCTCACTAAGGATAACACCAACAACATCATCAAATTTTAAAGTATTTGAACCAAAGATAGAGTTACTTACAGCCATGACCAAGCCATTCCAACTTTCTGGCAATGAGCACAAGATTAGAAGAGCCCTGACCTCATCATCAAAGTCCACTTTTACAGATCTTAATTGATTAGTAACCGTATTAAAATCATTTAAATGATCTGCAGCAGACCCACCTTGTGACATATTCATATTAAATAATCTCTTCATTAGAAATACCTTATTGGACGCCAAGGGTTTTTCATACAATTCAGCCAATGCATCCATCAAACCCTTCATTGTCTTTTCTTTCGAAATATTGAAAGCCATCGATGTTTCTAGGCCCAGCCGTATCGTTCTTAGAGCCTTTCTGATCTGGCGGGATCTTTTATGATTATGGTTGAGCTTTAAACTTGCATGAATAATTTAACCATTTGAGAATTTTAATGAAAGAATGAGGAAAGAAGAGGATTATATCAGTCAAATCCACATATGCAGATCTGAAAACAATAATGAATAGCAAACCATAAGAACGCAGGTTGATAACGAAGTTCGGCACAATGTTTGCCTACGTCTCCAGGCCTTTTTCCTGTGGGGGAGGCTTCTTTATTTCTGCTCAAGTGCTCAAAATTACATCTCAGCAATGCCCAAAGACTACAAGACTGATCTGGTCTTGTTGAATCAGATCTCTAGAACCCAATGCAAGAAACGGCATGCAAAAATGATGCTCCAAGCTCCCAGAAACGATCTGACAGCGTTTCCACCTCAAAGGCTTCCCTGCAACAAACTGACTTTGGCTTGGCTTTCCAACAGCATAACTCTGCAAAAAATGACTGTCCCTTGGCCTCAAACAGGCCTGGTTTATATAGCAAAGGAGTTGGTTTCTCATCCCCAACTTCCTCCAAGAATCTGGCCTCCAAAAATGCCCAATATCCCCCAAAAATGGAAGAAATCTGCTAAAAATAGGTGGTATTAATAAAAAAATACCCAACTTTAATGAAAAAAAAAACACTTTTAATTGAAATTGGGCTTAAGCCACCGATCCTGGGCGCGGCCCCCCTTTTCTCGGTCGTATGGCTCGGCATGTGGCCAAGCGCTATCGCGCTGGCCACCCCACACTCGCCCCTGCTCCGTAAATCGTGGTCATGTGGCAATTGGTTATAACCGTGGCTAACAGTCACATTGGCGCGCGTGTTTTTTTGTTGGTTGGCCCCGAGTCATATGGGCGTAAAACTCGGCCATATGGCCTCGGCTGTATACATCCGCGCGTTTTATATTCAACGGTCCGATCCTATGTCATAGGACTGTTGCTTGATTCTCGCGCTGTCGGTTAACTCCCGCCCGGGGTCATGTGCTATGGTCCTGTGGTATGGCCGAGGGCTGGGGCTAGGCCCCGACCCTTTTTGCCGCCGTGTAAACCTTTGACATAATTTAAATACCATATGTGTCGTTTGATTAACCAAGTTCTACCGGCGGTACCGTGGTTAGCCCGTGTGTGCCGGTCCTTTGCATTCTCCGACGTCCCGTGTTCGAATCCGCCCGGCGTCGACCAAACAAATTTAACATACAGCCAATAACCAATAGCGCAGCGCCACGTGGCAGCCCGTGATTGGCCCACGTGGCGCTTTTTTAAAACCAATCAAACCATGACACGCGTCAATCTGTGATTGGACCACGTCTGTGCCACATGTCAGCGCCGTACGCTCTGTCAACTGCCACGTCACTCGATCCACGTCATCCACCGTACACCCAGTCAACACTGCCACATCATCCGATGACGTCAGCGTGCCACGTGTCACCCGATGAGTGGTGACACGTGTCACCTCATAACTGGTCCAAATGTACGCTGAAAACGCCAAATCCACCTGACACGTGTCGCGTCCTGGTGATGCCACGTGTCACCTCCTGGTTGGTCCACATCATCTGTACGGCCCTGCCATGTCATCTGTACGGTCTGACACGTGTCTGTACGGACTGTACGGACAGGTACAGTCAGCATCCAAAATTTTGCCTGTTTGGCTTTTCGGACAGAACGCAATATCTTCTCCATACGGACTCCGTTTGACATAAAAATTATACCACCAGAATCAGGAGGACGAGATGGACGCAATGGCACAGATTTCGTCGTATTCCAAGCACTTTCATTTTTGAGCATTTTTCAAGCCCTATCAGGCTTCTAGATCTGTTTTCAGATCACTTTCTGTCAAGAATCTCCCATTCTTTGTCCTTCATGGCTGTCGGCTTCTTTGCTACTCCACCCAATGGTAGGAATAGATCCTTCTGATATAAATAATCTTCCATTTTCATCTTCCATAACTGGTAGTTTTTTCCGTTAAATTTCTCGACCCTAAAGTTTCCATCTTCTGCCATTGCTCCCACTCGAACTAGGAACCCTCCTTTCCTGCGAGTTACCTTCCACTCTGATACCAATTGTTAGAAAAACAGTATCGTGAAGCAATAAAATAAAACAAATGCAAAAATAAAATACAAAAGATGTGCAATACAATAGAGACACAGATATACGTGGTTCACCCAATGTGGGCTACATCCACCAAAGAAATTGCCAGGTCCTTCCTTTATTATTATCTAGCAATTGAAGGGATACAACCTACAACAAACCCATTGTAACTTCCTCTTCTTTCTTCCACTGTATCCTATCTCAGAATATAATATTTGCCATAATGCATAGCCACAATACATTTCCCTCATAACAGAGGGTTGCCTTCTAGGGCAAAAAACCCTAACATAATTTCTACCGTTACATTTGTGACCTTATAATGAACGGTCTAGATTTACAATGAAATTACAATATACATTTAGAAGGCAATTTTCCCTTCGGGGGCTTCACCCCCGGACCCCCCAGTCTGGGTTATGGACCTCGCAGAGGGGGTAACCCCCCTCTGCACTCCCCCACGTGGACGAGTGTACATTCTTCTGGGGTGTAAAGACTTCATGGGGTATAAACACGGTTGAAAACAAAAGACCTCTGAATCAGGAAGATGATCAGGCTCCACAACCAACAATTAAGGTTAACCAATTTAAGTTTGTTATGGCCTAATGAACCTTGACATGTTATAATATAATTACTTACAATTATATTATGAGTAATAATTAAATCAGTACTAAACTACTTCTAAGGGGAAGAGTGAAAAAAGGTAAATACCCATTAATTACCAAGCCAAAATTATTAAGTTAATTATTTGGCTAAGAGAAAATTATGTTTACAAGGGTAATTAAATTGGAGAATATTAATTATTCCTACCAGGGTTTAAGTAATTGGATACCAAAGAGTGGTATTCTAATAAATATCAATGAAGAATTTTAATTGGTTCATAGTAGAGGGAATATTCCTTGATACCTTGGGCTCGGGGTAATGAGATTACGCGAATCACTCAAACTCCAAATGGATGGTATTGAGAGGGAATATTCCTCGATACCATAGTCATCGTAGGGAAGCAAAGATCGAGCTGAAAAAAAATTCAAGAGACAAATGGTTGTAGGCCTATGTGGAATGAAATCCCATCGTGGCAGTATAGGCTAGTGCCTCGTCGGGACAAGGGTGTCACCATGTTAGTTGGCATGGACACTGAAATGTCACGAGTATGCCACATGGCAGTACGAGAGATGATTCCTATGTAAACCCGAGAATCTTCGGAGGGTCATAAATCTTGTCCCAGAGCTCGGTTCTATGCAAACTTACTGTCATTGAAAAGATGTTAACGAGCAAAAGACGGTGGATTTGTGATAGAGATGATTCAAGATTATTAGAAGAGGAAAAAATTTAATACCCCATCTCCAAAAAGGTACTTAGGGGGTTGGGTGTGAGATAGAGTGGTATCAAAGTAGGAAACAACACTTGGCCTGCTTGGTCTCATGAAAGAGTCGATTAAATTTTATTAGAAATCTTTAAGGGGGAGGGAGCCCTACCCTACCCTATCTAGTAGAACATGACTCAAACAATAGGTTTGGATGGGTCATAGAATAGTCACAAGACTAGTTTACCAAGGCTATGATGAGCCTCTTGAAAGTGTTTACTATCACAAGGAGATTATCTACATAATCTCCTTGAGGATAAGGATAAGGATTGAAATTTTGTTGGGAATTACTCAACAAAAATTGAATCATGTTGGATTACAACAGAAGAATCATGTTGTTACCTTGGGGGAATGATAGCCACTCCTACAGGAGTGGGATTATGATGATAGATGCTAATAGAAAGACTTGGATGTGAATGAACTGAATAGGTTACAAGGTTGCCTACAAATGTGGGCTTATGAAGCCTTTGGTAATCACAATTGCTACTTAAATAAGAGATTAGGCCTTGTGATTATATTTCCTCGTGTCTAGAAGCCTTATGGAAATATGTGAGGTCAACTTACTTGTATTGTCTTAATTGAAACCTGTTATTGGGATAACCCCTTTAGCAAAGTAAAAAGGAGCCCTGTGGGATGAGAATAACCTTCATGAAATAAGTAAAGTGACATGAGCAAGCTCAGGATCTCATGGATGTGCTAAGGAAGTGTATATCCCTAATAACTTAAGGGTGTGCCTATGCAATAGGTAATGAAGTGGAATATGTTTGCACTGCATGCGTAGGTGAAATGCTTGGTGTGCTAAGATGTGCTAGAATGCATATGGAAAAATATTAAACATGCAAATTAGGCATATTATAATTTATGGTGGCTTGTAAGGTATGGTCTATTGATGGACCTTTTAAATGAGAATGACCTTATGTCAACATGAGTTAACGGCAAGAATGAAATGTTGGTAATGTTGTGGCCTATTACCTTATTAAGATAGGCATGTAAGGATTAATGAGAGACTGATGTAAGGTTTGATTAAGGAGGTGTCAGAACACCTTTAGATGACCAGTGGATTATATTGACATCCAGAGGTGGATGGTAGCCATATGGATATGGATTGGTATACTCAAATAACAATAAGAGGGAGTTTGAGAAAAGATTCCCTTTTAGAGATATGTTGACCAAGAATGAATTGAAGCATGAAGAAGAGACTAGAAGTGGTTATCTTACTTCCTTGGGTAATACAATAACTACACATCTGAATTCTTATTTATGGAAGGTTTTTACAATAGAAAGGGGAAAAGTGGCCCTTGCTAGTTGTTTCCATGTAGAGAGGGCAACATCAATATGAATTATGGTTGTGAGAATAGTCATATGATTGATTGTAATCTCTCACTAAAGAACAATAATACTAAAACTAAAATATCAATGTGAATGAATGAGGTAAAAGGTGCAAGTGATGCACCTACATATATACAAATATATGTATACATGCTTAAAAGTATAATATGACTGTCTGATCAAGTAGGTTGTGAGGCAATATGTGTACTTGTCATATCTGAGCAATGTCATGGATGCATGGTTAACCTTATGTTGGAGGGTCTTATTATATCGACGGAATAATAACTTGAGGATGATGTATCTCATTTCCTTGGGAAACGCTAGAATAAATTGTTGAAAGAATAAATGAGCAGGGATGCTCTATTGTCATGATAAAAGGCAACATGATTATGCATCTAAGGATTGCATGTGGTTAAGTGCATTATGAATGTAATTTAACATAACAATGAATATGTGTGGATGAACAATATAGATGCATAATAAAGATGTATGTTTATATCCCTTATGGAATTTTGAGTAAACCTCTGAAATAATGAAGCTAAGGCCACTCCATATAGTGATGGGTGTGCAACGAAAGAGTTGCATGTTGAAGGAATTCCTTGTGGAGGAACTGTGTAAATACTTTATCAGAAGAACAAAGTCGCAACCTTAATGACTGCTGAGAATTGGTCAGTGGGATGTAATCCTATCTATATAAGAATCCTGGATTACATTCTAAAACATAATGCATGAATGAAAGCCTAACAAATGAATATTGAACATTTTAATAACCAAATAGTAATGTGCAAAATTCACACTTTCATAATTCATTATGAACAAAAATATTACTGTTGTAGCCTATTGAATTATCTAAAATGCTTAAGGTGAGCCTAACCAAGACTACTCAAGGAAAAGATAAGAAATATCCCATCAGGGAGTAGATTGCAGAAGCAAAGAAGGAGAAACGAAGGAATATGTTTCTCACTTTAAACTATGAATTGCTTAACAAAGTTGTAATCCTTAAAAGAATAGTTGTGGGAACAAGTACAATTGGTGAAAGAAAATGAACAAACAAGTACAAATTTGGTTAAATCCATGAATGTGTAAAGGCAATGAGGCCTTGGGAATAGTTCAGTTAAGTTGGAAATTCTATACCATGTAGAAGGAGTTGGAAAGAGGGAAGAATCCCTTAAATTATTTGTCTTGTTGTGTATTATGTTTCTCTAGGATGATAACATGATATGTTGTGGTGTGTGAGTGTTTTAGCATGGGAATGGTGGTAAATGTGTGACTGTAGAAACAAATAGAGACTTGATTAAGTTTACACTCGTGAAAACATTGAGGGTGATGTGATTCAATGCATAAAGATATGTTGGGGCATATCTAAAAATGTTTTACTGATTTAGATACATATATTTCAGTTAACATGACGACTGTCATGATTTGGAATGTGATAATGCATGTTTTTTGTAGGAAGTGATTGGAGCTATTGGGAAAGGACAACTGCCAATGGTAGATAACCTCTGGTAAAGGATAAATGCAAGAAGGTTGTTGTTGAAATATTTTTTAAGAGACTTTGGAGCCCCATGGAGCACTATTGATGAGGTAAAAATTAGAAAAAGGGTGTTGGCAGCCAGAACATGTAAAAATGTGGTTGCATGTGTGGCATAAGGTATGAATGGAATTGGTAAGAATCCCCTCTGAAGTATTTTAATTTCTTATTGATATGCAAATAATTTTGAGTGGCTATTGTATGTCATTGCTACCCAAGAAGGGTAAGATATAGGAAAGAAGAATCTGACTAATAGAGAGAGGAAATCTATGCTAGTCAAGGATGATTAAGAATCATTCCAAGAAAATTCATGAATCAATAGTGGCACGGGAACATTGACCAATCAAGAGTGATTGGGAACAAAAGTACTCATAGGCAGAACATTGAATTGAATGCATTGAGAAAATGCATGCTTGCATAAGAGGGTTGACAATAGAGTTCCCATTAAGGAAGAAGGACCTTCTAATACTCTACCTGAACTATAAGGGTGTTAAAGAAAGGAAGTGGGTGGCCATGAGTACTGGCACCACTTGCTACTAGTAAGGAGAGAAGTGTTTAAATGCAACCATATGAAACTTATGTTTCATATTATAATATTTTAAACTGAGGACATGATCAATTTGTAGAAGGAATCACAATCCTACTGTAATAATGAACGAGAATGAATAAGCCATATGGTGAAGCGGTTGGTTGAGCTCCAACACACAATGGTAAAGTGCTTGTCATAAAGTGTGGAAAACTTGAAATCAATGCAAGGGTGTTTGGGTATGAATGTGACCATGAACATTAGCACATTGATTAAAGTCATTTAATATTTGAATTGCATTTAGAAAATTTGGTACGCTAAAATGTTGCATGCGTAAAGAATGTTATTTCATTTTCCTTTGTATCATTGAATAGATGAAAATGATTTGAATTTTAGTATGCACAGTTTGGAAGATATAATGTGCATGATAACTAACAACTTGTTTGGCTATGTGAAGATGGAGTTGCAGGAAGAAGGGTCTTGGATATGGCAGCATAAGTAAATCCCATAAGGAAGACCAAGGCATGTTGAGCCAAACTGTTATGAGAAGAAAAATCTCATACTTGTGAATCTTGTTCCTATGTGGAACAGATCTAAAAATAAAAATGTGGAATTTGGAAATCTGTGGGTGACAGATTTGAAAGAAATTATAATTTGGAATTGATTATAACATCTCACGGTTATTGTACGCATGTGATACAAGTGAGATGATTTATTTGTCCTGAAGGGACAGACGATGGCTATCAAGCTGGAAAAGTATGGAAAAGACTATTGTTGTGACATGAGAACCCTGTGATAAGCCATGATCACCATAGAAGATGTTGTGTTGTGGTAAAACAAGTCGGAGGGATGCCTCGGTAGAGAAAGTCAGAGAGATGCCTCAGCTATAAGACTCTGTGAAGTCTCATAAACTCTTCTTGTGTGAGAAATCTTTGGTGAGGCAAGATGGATCACCTGAGGGACTGTATAACAGAGAAGGGGATGCATGAGCCTGGGCCTGTAGAGTGAGTGATCACAAGGAAGAGGAGACTTCAATAATTCTTGTAAACTATTGGTTGGGATCATGCACACAATGGGTATGTCAAGGAAATAGTGGGAAAAGTTAGTAAGACATCCAACTGGATGTGGATCCATAAAATTGCACAGATAAGTATTGTGTTGATATAAATATTTCCCCTTGAGTTTTGAACAACAGTAAAATGTGTTTGCATGAAATTGTGATTAATATGCTTGTTGTTTGAAATCATTGTAGGAATGTGACAGAGGCCAAAAGTCTTGGAAAGGACCAAGAGGATAAAAGGTAAATGTCGCTAAAGCGACTGAAGCATGAGGCATGATTAGTATTGTAGAGATGCAAAGAATATTGAGGACAAAGTTCCTTTAAAGGGGGGGGGGTGTAATACCTCTGTTTCCCCCAGCTTGTAAATATAACTATATTTTACGAAAAAGGTAGTGTAAATATTTATGTTACTAATGTAAAAATAGAAAAGTGTTGGACAACTGCTGAGGGGGATTTCCAAGGTAGATCATGATGCATGAGAGAGGTGGTGAGGGGAACCAGTAATGGTTGAGATGACCCTGACCAAACCAGTACTCTGCTGGATTTAAATTGTTCAGATCCAAAACATTCCTCTGACCTAGAGAATTTAATTACCAGCCAAGCTGGTAGTTGGGAAGTCTTCCTCAAGATTCAATGAGGCAATGGGCAGAGTACCCATCTGAAAAATTCCTGAATTGACCCGCAAAATTGAGATTTGGACCCACAAAATATTGCTAAGGAAGGAAAGAAAATGTAGGAGATTTGTGGGCAGAGAGGAAGAGGCAAGAGGAATGGGTCTGGTGACCATTTATAAAGAGGGAGAGCATGTGCATCTCTCTGGTTCTGAAGAGAACTGGAAAATGAATTTGTTCTGGGTACAAGAATTGTTGGGCATCGTTTTCTAACCAAGCTGATAAACGGGGTTGCAAAGAAGATGAGTGACTGAGGAAGCACTCATTCCAAGCCCCCTTTCTTGGTGGAGAGAAAATTGATCTGCCAAGTTCCTATGGGAGGAGGAGAGTAACC
The DNA here is from genome assembly GCA_009831015.1 of Picea engelmannii. Classification (NCBI taxonomy): domain Eukaryota; kingdom Viridiplantae; phylum Streptophyta; class Pinopsida; order Pinales; family Pinaceae; genus Picea; species Picea engelmannii. Next base: position 38,211 of record ML862260.1, read on the forward strand.
TTTGTCCCTGGTTGTTGTTGAACAAAAGGAAGAGTCTCTCTGAGAGCATCATGATCTAGCTAGGGGGTGGCTAGTGGTAAATCCATCTAGAAGTTGTTGTGCCTACAGTTGGGTGGAAAAGGGAACCCCTTCCAACAGTTGCATCACCATCTGGTTCCTAGATAAGTATATTTGGTTAAATCTTTGTAGTGTTTAGATCACAGAAAATTTGATACTATGTCTTAGAACTGTGTAAGTTTGATTTCTAACAAAAGTAACTTGAGAAATTTAACTAAAATAAAGAGAATGTCTTAGTTGAAGCGCATTTTATTTAATTCCTGATCTCTTGACTGTATGTGTGTTAGAATAAGATTTATGGGAGTGGATGTTGTGCTTGATTGCGTTGTACAGTTTAATGCATGCTTGAGAAATGATGACTGAACAATTAAAAATATCTATAAAACATTTGAAAGAAGAGAGAGTGTTTTTTTTGCATAATAGTGTTCTATTTTAGTATGTCCTCAAATCCTATGCTGGAAAGCTTAGATGATATCAGATCTGTGTGGACTTTAGGAAATAATCCCAAATATGGAAAAACATTAAAAGTCTTTATAAATGATTATTGAGGAAAAATAATTAAGAAATAAACATGAAAATTTCCTAATTGAATTAAAACCCAAAAGTTCTCAAAATTCTATTTGGGGCATAAATAAATATTTATGTTAAACTTGTGTTAAATCTCCTAAATTTGGGAAAAATCCCCTTAAATTTAGTGGGCAGTAAATCCTGGTAAAAATACCAAAGTTACTATGGAGGTAAATCTTTAGCTTAGGACCAATTTCCTTAAATTTTGGTAAGAATGATAAAACACAAAGGAAATAAATGGAGGTAAATAGGGGATTAGTAATCCCTAGTAAAAACCATTGTTTTACCATGGAGAATTCCACTCCAAGAAAATATATTAATATAGAAATATAATTTAAACAAATATTTCTTGAATATAGGTATATATATGTAAATGCATTTATGTATTTATATGTTTTTATGGGAAAAGTTGAGCAATTGTTAAGTTCTAGTAAACTATGATAAAATACCAAAGCTACCATTTAGATATTCTACTAATTGAATAATAAGGTTGCAAAACGTTATATTTGCAAAACTATAAATTTCTTAACCTAGTGTGCGAGTAATGGAGATTGGAAGTTTCTTCCTTCTATGTAAAAGTTTTTAACTACACTGAAATTTCCTAGATATGAAATTCATACTTTAATGAGATAGATCGATGATTCTTGGAGAAACTTCATTAATGGAGTTATATATATTATCCTATTTTTATTCTCAATGTAGGAGTATGTATAAAATGCATAATTATTAAATTATTAAAGTCTTGGAAAATATATGTATCTTCTTGTATCATTTTAACGTGAAAATATTTATGTAATATTAAACTAAGCTTGATGGTGATTGGTCTTTGGAGTCTCACCTTCAGAGTGGAAGGGAGAGTGCATGAGGATTAAGTCTAAATCCATCAGAGCGATGGCATGGACATTATGAAGTTTAAGTGCATTTTAAATATTAACACGTCCCTTTCCTGATTGGTTATCGTAGTAATTAGAAGGGTACGTGCAAATTTACTCTGAAGGCTTCAACTTGTGCAAATTTACTCTGAAGGCTTCAACTTGTGACGAGAAGTATTCCAAAAGTTTCAATATATTATAATAATTAACCTTGCTCCACTGTAATTGGTTTTCGGATAGTTGAGAGGTGAGTACGTGAAGAAGGTCTAAATTACCAGAGATTAAATTAAAACATGAAACATTATATTATTATTATATATAATCCTTTTTATTCAGAACCTACTTTTAGGAGTTACAAACGGAGTGCACAAATACCAAGACAAAAAGTATATTCAAAGTTGACTATTCGGAGTGGATGGGAGGGGGTGTCATAACGAACCCCGAAGCTCTCAGAGCGATGGTATGGGTGTTATAAAGTTCTAATTGAATATAATAATACTAAACCATACTCTCTTGTGATTGGGGTCGACGTGTTGAGAGAAGTACATATCTTTCAAGGCCAAATTCATTTAAATATTAAATAGTATTATAATGTGATAATATTATAAATGTTTAATATTGCACATGAAAAAAGTTTAATTACTTAAATTATTTATTATGTTAAATAATTGTTTGGATTGGTATAACATTTATAATATCGTAAATGGGCACAAGTTTCAAGGCTTTTCCAGTACTAAATACTTTCAGAGTTTACTTTTTGGAGTATTTGGAAGGGGCATGTAAATAAATTTCAGACCCATGCGAAGGCGAAAGTTTTAATATGTCCCATGCATAAATAATTTAATAGTATTAAACCTTGCCCCTGTGTGATTGGTGGTCGGAGTAAAGAGAGGGGCGCACATATTTTAATAGCAAAGACATTAGAAATGGATTGAATTGATGTAATAATAAATATCAAATTGAATATAGTTAATCATTTTCCCCAGTAAATATATATATATATATATATATATGTTAAATGATGTGAAATTTGGTGTGGAGTTGCGTGCTAAGAAAGGACAATGAATTATAAACATTAATTGAGATTAGTCAACTTAAGTACATATGTTGGCCTAATTAACTTTATCATCTTAAGTAGTGAATTATGTACTTTAATTAAGGTTAACCACTTTAAGCTTGTTATGGCCTAACTAACCTTTTCCTATTATAATATAATTACTTATAATTATCTTATGAGTAATAATTAAATCAATACTAAACTACTTCTAAGAGGAAGAATGAAAAAAGGTAAATACCTATTAATTACTTGGCCATAATTATTAAGTCAATTATTTGGCTAAGAGAAAATCATGTTTACAAGGGTAATCAAATTGGGGAATATTAATTATTTCTAAGTAGGTTTAAGTAATTGGATACCAAAGAGCGGTATTCTAAGAAATATCAATGAAGAATTTCAATTGGTTCATAGTAGAGGGAATATTTCTTGATACCTTGGGCTCGGGGTAATTAGATTACGCAAATCACTCAAACTCCTAATGGATGGTATCGAGAAGGAATATTCCTCGATACCATAGTCGTCGGAGGGAAGCAAAGATCACGCTGAAAAAAGGTCCAAGCAATGAATGGTTGTAGGCTTGTGTGGAATGAAATTCCATTGTGGCGGTATAGGCTAGTGCCCTGTCGGGATGAGGGTGTCACCATGTTAGTTGGCGTGGACACTAAAATGTCACGAGGATGCCACATGGAAGTACGAGAGATGATTCCTATGTAAACCCAAGAATCTTCGAAGGGTCATAACTCTTGTCCCATAGATTAGTTCTGTGTAAACTTACTATCATTAGAAAGCTCTTGACGAGAAAAATAAGGTGGAGTTGTGATAGAGATGATTCAATATTATTAGAAAATGGGAGAATTTAACACCCCATCTCCAAAAAGGTACTTACGGGGTTGGATGTGTGACACCTAGGTGCATTCATTATACCTCATGGCATGCATATCAATACACACCATACTTGGCCTCTTCTTAGCACACAAATCTATGTGTTAGTACAGTACCTCCTCCTTGGAATTTGTTCCATCTTGGGATCTGCACCCTCAATCTTTGTGCAAACATGGGAAATCACACCCATTATATAGGCCATAAACCCTTAAATCCTATTTGTTTAATGTGGTTTGCATTAAATATAATGTCGTGGGCATGCCTTAACACAAGGCGCCTTTGGTGCGACGATTACGGAATTTGGTTAGCATGGATGTGCTCGCAGGTTCGATCCTTCGTGAACCTCATTTTTGGTTTTAACATATGATGGTTTGTTATATATAGTTTAAACACTTCTGCATGGATTGTGATCATGGTTAAATGATATATTAATGGAACTATGGGTTGGCTTAGGTCCTCGACCCTTTTTTCCACCACCCATTACAATTCATCACTTTAAATAAATATGGCACCCTTTGAGGTTAAGTAACATTTGTATGGCGCATTGGTAACAAAGGTTTGGTAAGGTTTTTGGAGGTTGCAAGTTCGACCCACGTCAACTCAATAATTTTAATAAACCTTTATCATTAATGGACAATGGGAGGTTTCCACGTGGCAACTTCTCATTGGCTCCCTTGTGCCATGTGTCAACGAATTCAGATTAGGCCACCTGGATGTATGGATGCCAACACACCTGCCTAGTCAGCGTACGATCATTCCACATGACACCTTGGGGTGTGGCCATCTCATATTCATATTTTTGTATGGTCATGTCACCCTTGCAATGGCGACATGTGTCACCTTGGCCCCTTTGACTTTGACTTTTGACCTAGTTGACTTGAACTTTGACTAGCCATATCTTTTGCATATGAACTTCGTTTAAGGTGATTTTTGTGTCGTTGGAAAGATATTCTCGAGCTCTACGCATTGATGGAATTTTAGAGAGAATTTGAGATATTTTAATTTTGAGCATTCATGGATCCTCCTGGACCTCTATGAGCATTCCAGATCCTTTTGGACCTCTGTGAGCGTTCTTGAATCCTCCTGGATTACATCTTCCCACTAAAGAACTTTTGGGCCTCCAAAAGTATAGATATCCAACAACTTAGTGATGATAAATCTAACTCCCTCTTCCATCTTACTAAAATTTTCTTATCCAGTAACTTAGTGATGAAGCTTCTTCACTCTTCCATCTTGTTGAATATTTTCGAACTCATTATTCATCTTGGATCTTATATTTTTGGTATTAGATTAATGTACGTTTGTTTGATTATAAAATATGGATCTGACTCTAGCCTCTGGCACTGTCGTTAATAGAATATAGCTCTAGTTTTGGCCCATAGGTTCTTTGAAAACAAGTCTTGTTCATTGAATCTCTGCAATACCTGAATCCTGTATTCAACATCCACTCCCATCTCCTATTCTATTGGAGACAGACTGTCTCGTCCAATATGAAACCAAGTTGAATGTTGATATATTCCTTTCCCTTTTAGACTCGTTGTTCTTGTATTGTTGATGTATCTGTAGGAGTCTTGAATGAATTCCATGTCCATTACTCTCCTACCTTGAAAAAAAACTCAATATGTATTGTTACCATCTGTACTTGACTTGCTTATGTTCAAGGTATACATCCACATGAACGTGACATAAAATTTTGAAGATTCTTATAGCATGCATCTATATGCCTCTTATTTCTTTACAAAGAGGATTATTTCTCCTTTACCAGCTCTAGAAAGTTTTACATTACTTCGATGGTGTTTCTGCTTCTGATCTATATGTTCCAACTGCCTGCATCCTTCTATTCTTTCACCTTTGGTTCTTCAGAATCAAGAACGTTAACTTATACAATTTGATCCATATGTAGTCCTTTAGATGATGAAAATACAATACAATTTTCTATGTTGTTGTCGAAAGGCTTAGAAATCTTTATAATATAATATCCCTCTCACTCTAAAACAAAGTGGCTATATAGAAACCGTTTTTGCAAGATTCCTCTCACTTTAGAATGAAGCGACTATATAGAAATCCCTTAACGAGATTCCTGTCACTTCAAAAATATGTAAGGTGGCTATATAGAAATCCATTTTAACAAGATTTCTCTCACTCTTAACATCATATAGGGTGGCAATATAGAAACTCTCTTACAAAATTCATCTCACTCTTATCAACATATAAGGTTGCAATATATAAATTTTATAGAAGTCCTCTCACTCTTATAATTTACAATGAGTGGCTTGCAAGCCTTATAATAGACTTTAGGAGATATCTACATATGC
>ML862261.1:0-22903 GCA_009831015.1 Picea engelmannii
ACATACATTAGATTTAAAATCAAATCTCCTTATTATAAGCACCGCCAACTTTCCACTCAACCAACTACTATTTTTTTCAATCTTGATGTTAGAAATGGCAAATAAAAAGTGTACATAAAATACAAAGTGGACAACCTCATCGCAACACCTTCAACTTACCACTCCGTGAAGTAGATGGCTCAATATTGGGTACCACTTATTCAATTATCGATATTCAAATTAGTAGGGAAGAGGTGTACATAAATTCAAAATCAGATTTCTTTATCAATATTGGGTACCACTTATTCAATTCTCAATATTCAAATTAGTAAAAAAGAGGTGTACAAAAAATCCAAAATCAGATTTCTTTATAACAAGCTTCTCCAACTTAACACTCAATCAAATAAATAAATAGTATAATATCAATTATTGCTATTTCAATTATCAATAGTTGACTTGCAAATGGTGTATATAAGATTCAAACTTAAATCTCCTCATCACAAATGTCTTCAATATACCATTCAACTAAATAAACCAATCAATATCAACTTATCATTCATTAAACCAATAATAAACTTAAAAAATTAAAAAATATAACATAACTAAATTAATTTTTTAATAATAAACATGAAAAATTAAAAAATATAACATAACTAAATTAATTTTTTAATCTAAACATTTGTTTTTTACTTACATTTATTTATTTATTTATTTTATATATTAATTTGTTTTTTTACTTACATTTATGTTATTTTTTTTCCTTATATATTAATTAATTTGTTAATTTGTTTATATGTGAATTTGTTTTAAAATGATATATCATTTGAATGAAAAACTATTCACATCCACCCACCATAAAACCTTTCTCGTATATATGGAGAAGTAGGGAAAGGCCATCGCAGCTATAAAACCTTTCTCATACATATGGAGAAGTAGGGAAAGGCCATCACAGCCTTAATTAGTAAGTGTAAGCCATGGCTAAATTTAGTAGTGTGAGGGAATAAAAGTAAATGAAAGACCATGTGATGCACATCCTTGTAAATGCACAAGTAGCCATGTAACTTTGAGATGCACCATATAAGCCATCACTAGGTGAGCAAATGAAGGCACCTAAATAACTTCATAGTGGGTCCCATATGAGCAAAGAGGATAATGAAGGGAACTAAACAACTCCATAATGGGTCCCATCTAAACAAAGAGGATAATGAAGGGACCTTAATAACTCCATAGTTGGCTCCACTCCTTGTATGAAAAAAGAATTGCATATTCTTATATGTGCCCCACTTGTTATGCAACTTGCTCTTTTGTATTCATGAAGATGGCTTGTGCCTTATAGCCTAAGGGTTGTTTATTAATTACAATAATATTTTATTATTGTAATTATTTGGTGGAGAGGCACGTCTATTGGCTGTGTCTTCCTTTTCATATAGTATATTAGATATTAAATGTAATTGTCTACTTACACTTCATCTCATCTTATTTGAGATTCTAACATCTTTATCTTATTTGTACACGTAGTACAAAATTGGATTGTCCTTTCCTTGACCATTTCCTAAATTGATTTCTATACTCTTCACAACTGCGAGTACATTCATAGAATCTTTGTTTCCTTGACCTTTTTCTAAATTGATTTATATATTCTTCATAATTACAAGTACATTCATAGAATCTTTGTTAGTAGAGACTAATGGTGTTAATGGCTTTCCACTAGTTTGGATTATGGCATAGGTGGTTTGGATTATAATGTAAAGTCCAAACTAAATTATGATATCGGTAGTGTGTAATGAAACGCAGTGTAATGAAGGATAATGTAACATAAAATTGCATAATGTAATTAAATTAGTATGGAGTATGATAATGATATGTCAATGAGATAATGAGACAATTAAATAAAGAATAGTATGATATAGATAAATAAAAGTATGCTTAATGGAGGTGAATGGTTGTAATAAAAATGAAAATTGAAAAAATAATAAGAGGAAGATTTGAATAATTAGATGAAGAACTGAAGAGTTAAAGAAAAAAGTAAGAGTTTTTGTAAGATGTTTCCTCTCAATTTAAAGGTTGAGTATTTACTGTCTATTAAAAGGTGGGATATAATTTTTTATTATAGGTGTGACCTCGAACTCAATTTAACAATAACAATGATAGTATCTACTAATCAACAATTTGTCACGACCCCACGGGACGCCTGTCTAGATATTACGATTGTGCACCTCCTAAGGGCGTGTGGCACCATGACAATTCTTACTTGGCTGCTTGGCAACACCAAGAGTACTTCGTCTAGGGTACACCTCTTCACATAGAGCATACCCATACCTCGTTCTAAGCTACGGGACAGTCACACTCCAACTTTGTGCAACTCACTTGTATACTTAAACAGTCGTGTTCATAGCTTATGTAATATCCCCAAGGACGAGCCCCGGTTGTATTTATGAATTGTAAACATGTTTTGTAGGCTGGTCAGCCAAGCAATTATAAGTTGGTAGGCTTATGTGTTATTAGGCCAGAGAACCTGGATGTTAAAGTCTATAAGCCTGAATTTTGTATATGTAATTATGCAGATCATTAATAAAAATTATACATCGATGTGTGTAGACCGACCCTGAAGAAAGAGTGATGGGGGACTCAACTCCACTAGGTAGGGAAAGCGATGGGACTGAGAGGCTAGGAAAGAGGGGCTAAGCTAGAGGGCTTAACCCAAGGGGAATATTATAATATATATTCCTGAAAATGAAAATACTAAAGTGGGAAAAATAAACCCAATTATCCTAAGTTCCTGGGAAAGGGAACGAGTGTTAAATGGAGTGCATGCAGCTCCAGGAAGACAAGTGTCGACCTGAGCACATGCAGTTAAAGATGGAAAGTCAGCTCATTGGGGGGTTTGCTCCACATTCTCGGAACCTTCGCCTAACTCGTTTGGCCTCCATCGTCAACCCCAACATCTTTCACGCACCTTTGAAACCAATAACCCGTGAAGCTGACCTGTGTTTTTCCTGTGAAGCACAACATATCTGTACTTGCCAGAGACGTGTTGTGCCTTGTTGAATTGTGGTTGTTGCCATCCCCTGAGCTATTTTGAGCCTTGTTATTGTCCTCACTTGAGGGAATTGAGTAGAAGTTGGTTGAAGAAGCGGGTTTTCATGCCCGTGGTTGAAGAGACAGGTTGGCATGCCTATGAGCAGCTCTCTCCAGGTGAGAGAGTTTGTCAGGAAGTAATTTTCTCCCAGAGAGAGTCCATCTCCAGCTGCGGAGCTCTGAGAATTACTGATCCGGCCTATTGTCGAGACCCTGAAAGGGAAGTGGAGCAGTCGATGGATTGTGGAACAGTGAAGGTGCATATTCTCGGGGTGGAACAGGCATGTGGGGAATGAGAGTCTGTGAGTAGTGGGCGTAAGTAGGATCGTGGAGAGAATCCTTCCAATTGCACTGTGCAGTTTTCTATAACCTCAGCCTAGTCTAGGATTCCTTCGCCCTGGGTGGAGCTTAGGCCCAGCTCGGGGGTGACCATTGTTGAGCGTGATGAGCAGCGTGGTCTAAGGCTGGGAGGTTCATGGAAGGTCTGCACGCAGTTGGTGGTTTTTCTCCAGTAAAAGATAAGTATCATCTCTATGCTTAATTATGTATGTTTTGCATGTCTGTGACTCTTGCAATGTTATCATGTGTTCCATTGCATGTATGAATTATTGTCAATTCCACAAGAGTCTGTATGGTAGCAGTAATTATGTGTTATTGTTTTTAAATTCATTAGAAATGCATGTTATGTGTGTGTGTGTGTGTGTGTTCCAGGGATGCCACAAAATGGTATCCGAACAGAAGGACAAAATTACAGTGAAATTCCGTAGTGGTGTTCCTCGGGGTGACAGGTTGAGGGGTTGGGGACGTTACAAATTGGTATCAGAGCCAAGGTTCAAGCACTGAGCTTGGATGGGCCGGAAAAGTGGTCATTGGAACCAAGGTTTCAAAGGGAAATTGTGTCAAGAAGAACAAATTTCGAGCCTCAGAGCATTCTGAGTGTCAAGAGGTTACCTTGGTCGTGTTATGAAGCTCAGGAGGTGTAGCGGTATTATAAAACCACGACAGACGTGGTAATGGGTTGCAGAGTAATGTGGGTCGTTGGAATCTTTTCAGGAGAAGGAGGACAATTCCCGACCGTCAAATCTGGAGAAAAGTGGAGGAGGGTTAATCTGCAAGTCCTTAAGAATTCAGGACTTCGATGAAGTATGTGTTATAGAGTGGAAGAGGCCAAAGCCCCAAAGTCCCCAAAGTGGATCTACATTGTAGATCTAGGGAGAAGAGCTTGACCGTTGGATTGGACCGAAGTTAGACCAGAACTGTTGGATCAAGCCAAGGGTGGAAGTTACAATGTTGTATGAAGGACAGAGAACTCTTGAAGCTCCAAAGTCCGGAGTTAATCCAGATCATCCATCAAAAGGGACACGTGTCTCCAATTGTCTTGTTTGGGATTTTGGCGTTCGGGAGAATTAGTGTGTGTTGAGGCGAGAACTCCTAAAGTCCGAAGCCCCGAAGAGCCGAAGTAGTGAGTCATGATGACGTCACGTGGAGGTGACGTGGACCTCTCCTATACCTGCCACATGCCCCCACCTGGATTGTAGACAGTTGTACTATGTGGACCCGAAGGGTAAAGAAGTCTGAAAATTCAGAATTCGGGAGACTGGAAGGAAGCAGGGGTAAAAACTTCTGAAGCTTGAAATTCCGGACTGACGTGGCATGATGATGTCATCAAGAATGACGTGGACACATGGGATGTGTGCCACATGTCAGTGGGTTTCAGACCCGTCAAAGATTGAAATGCCATTTGGAATGTGACATGTGTCACCCATCTGATTGGGCCACGTGTCAGTCGCTAGTACTCTGCCACGTGGCACTCTGTTTGAGCATGGTTATTGGGCCCACACTGGCATTGATCACCATACACCAAGATCGACGGCCAGGAGGTATTGCGGGGACCCAAGTTGCACGGGAGTTAATTCCCTAAGGTGGTCCTACAATCCAAACCAGGGTTTCAGCGAGGGGTTATGTGTCAGCGTCGGAAGAATTGCGGGGTGAAAGGCGGGTTACTCCAAACCGTCGATGCGTGCCCCCGCAAATCGAAAGGCATTAAGCGATGTGACATGATAGTGCTCGAACATTGAAACCCTGAGCCAGCATATGAGTGGCGATAGGAGACTAACGCTGGGGGAAGGACACTCCAGAGGAAAACGGAACGGGTGGGCCATAAACCCCCGAAGCCTAAAGTGTCAAATGATTGACAGTCGTCGATCTGTTGAAGGACACGCGACAAGTGGAGGTTTACTTCAAAAAATCAACACCCAAGAGAGAAAGGAGTTAGGAACTTTCGAAGCCGGAGGCCCGAAGTCCCGAATAAGCACCATCAACCTGGTGCTGGGCCACAGCCCCTGTTCGCATGGGTTGGGGATTGAGAGAAAGGGGCTAATGCCCAAAAATTATTGTAGAACAGTGCAGAGCTCAGAAAGAAAAGATATGTGGGGATTCTTGATTGATCGAGAACTGCATAATGAAATCTGAAAGCTTTCTTTGAATCAGATTGATTTAGGAATACTGTAGAAATTGTTAAGGATTGATGGTCTGACAATTTCGATTGACTGCACATTATTTTTGCAGAGTTAAACAACAGCTAAATCAGATAAGGATCAACATAGAGTGCAGAGAAATGGGGGATGCATAGGAAGATTACAGTCCGGAGGATGAAATTAGAGGAATAAATGATCAGTTGGATAAAGAAGGATCGAACTCCAATGGGCATGGAGAAGAGTTAGATAAGAAAGGAAACACGATGAAAATCATTGAAAGATTGTAGAAAGATGTCCATACTCACCGAGCAGATAACAAAAAGCTCATGAAATCTAGGGAACAACAGGGAGAATTCAACATAAAGTTGATACAGAGCCTGGAAAGAATAGAAAGGAAATTGGATAAGTGGAGTGACTCCAGTAAATCAGGAAGTCACAGATTCCCTTATGAGAAGAGAAAATCAAGGAGTGTTAGCAGACACCACCATCACTCCCAAGGACATTCCAAGAGGAGGGCACACTGTAGTTCAAGTCCATCTCTTACCAGAAAGCATAAGAGAGTTGGAGTGGAGGAACTAAAGGGTGAAATGAACAAGATTAAACCTCCTACGTTTGATGGAGAGCACAAGAAGGAAGAAGATGTTGAGACATGGTTGCTTGGCATGAGGAAATATTTCCATCTGCAGAATTAGTCCTCTCATGCAGAAGGGATAATTGCAATGTATCAACTAAAAGGAAATGCATCCATGTGGTGGGACCAGCTTGTGCAGGTGCAACATATTAAGGAGAAAAACGTTACTTGGAAGGAATTCAAGAAACGCTTTGAAAATAAATACTTAACTAAGAGATATTATGACAAAAAGATGAAAGAGTTCTTTGAACTCAAGCTGGGAAGCATGACAATAGATGAGTATAAAAGAAGGCTTCTAGAGTTGTTGAAGTATGTTCCTTTCATCAAAGATGAGACTGTCAAAATTTAGAGATATTTGAGTGGATTTCCATCTTTCATTAGTGACAAGATCCAGTATGATGATCCTAAAACTATGGAAGAAACTATAAGGAGAGAAAAATGCTCATATGATCAGCAAAAAGAAAAGCCCACTTTCCAAAAGGCTTGAGAGGACAAGACGAAGATCAAGAAAGAGCAAAGGTAGAAGGGAAACAAGCCTCCCTTTTTTAGAAACAGTCCTCAAGGACAACCAAATTTTAGAGAGCATAGAATGGCTGAGGTGGGGGGACAAAGGCCAAGGCAGACACCCATTCAATGTTGGGGTTGTTAGGAAGACCACAAGTATAGAGATTGTCCTCACAAAAATGGCAAGGTGAGAGTTGTCCACAGCGTTTAGCAAGCAAAAACAATGGAGGACATGGGCATAAATGTACCCAGGATCTATGTAGCCCTGGACAACAAGCAGGCAGAATATCAATCACATATGATTGAAGTGGAAAGTATGATCAACAACCACACCATTTCTATTTTAATTGATTCAGGGGCTAGTCGTAGTTATATAGATCATAAGATGGTGGAAAGTTTGTTTTTGCCAAGAAACAAGCATGGAAAATCTTGGTTGGTGCAGTTGGCTACAGGAGCCAAAAGAAAAGTTATTGAAATGGTTAAGACATGTCTTATGGACATGAATGGACTGAGCACAGTGGCAGATTTGAACATCTTGCCTTTAGGTTCCTATGACTGTCTAATTGGGATGGATTGGTTGGACCAGCACCATGCCATCTTAGATTGTCGTAACAAGGCATTCACTTGCCTGGATGAGGAAGGAAACCCAAGGAAAGTACATGGAATCCTAAGGGCAATGACTATCAGAGAAATCTCAGCAATGCAACTGAAAAAGTGCTACAGGAAGGGATGTCAAATATTTGTAGCCCATATGGAGGAAACATCTAAGGACAAGGTGCCAAATCTGGAGGACCATGTAGTCCTGAAAGATTTTGAAGATGTATTCAAGGAGGTACTAGGACTAACCCCAAAGAGAGATATTGATTTCTCTATAAACCTGATGCCTGGAGCAGCTCTAATGTCAAAAACTCCTTACAGAATGAGTACACCAGAGCTGAAGGAGTTGCAAATGCAACTTGAAGAACTTCTGAAGAAGGGGTATATACGCCCAAGTGTGTCACCTTGGGGTTCCCCGGTCTTATTCGTGAAGAAGAAATATGGGACATTGAGATTGTGCATCAATTTCAGACAGTTGAATAAAGTTACTATAAAGAATAAGTATCCTTTGCCAAGGATCGATGATCTCTTTGATCAGTTGAAGGATGCCAAGATATTTTCAAAAATAGATCTCAGGTCAGGGTACCATCAGGTAAGGATAATTGATGAAGACATCAACAAGACCGCCTTCAGAACAAGGTATGGTCATTATGAAATCACAGTGGTGCCATATGGGTTATCAAATGCACCTGTTGTTTTCATGTGCCTAATGAATGGTGTATTCAGAAAATATCTAGATTAGTTTGTCATAGTCTTTTTGGATGACATCCTGGTGTATTCCAAGTCAAAGGAAGAGCATGAACATCATTTGAGGATGGTGTTGCGGGTGCTAAGAGAGCACCAACTATATGCCAAATTGAGCAAGTGCTCATTTTATCAAAAGAAAATCCATTATTTGGGACATATCATTTCAGAGGAAGGGATAGCAATGGACCCTGAGAAGATAGAGACCATTAGAGGATGGTCAACACCTAAGAATGTGATAGAATTTAGATCCTTAATGGGTCTAGCTAGATATTACAGGAGATTCATTGCAGGGTTTTCAAAAATTGTTCACCCAATCACTTCATTACAAAGAAAATGGGTGAAATTTCAATGGACAGAAGAATGTGAAAAGAGCTTTCCAGAATTGAAGTAGATGTTAACCAGTGATCCAATCTCGAGGATTGAAGATCTGAATAAAGATTTTGTAGTGTGTACAGATGCATGCAAAGAAGGACTTGCAGGGGGGGTCCTTAGTCAGAATGGCTTTGTGGTATGTTATGAATCCAGAAAGTTGAAGGATCATGAAAAGAACCATGCAACTCATGATTTGTGTAACACCCTGTTTCCCCTAGTCTGTAAAAATAACTATATTGGCCAAGAACTATGGCAAACTCAAAGATGTGAATGTTTGATTTGACAGACCTTTGTATAAAAGGTCGATGAATGTAAATTATATCATGAATATGTGTCGCATGATTGTTGGGAGGGGGATGTGCTGAAAGAGACCATGATGGCTGATGAGAGGTGGTGGAAGGGGCCAGGAATGGTTGCGTTAACTTCCACCGAACTGAAACCGTACTGGTTTGTACGTGCTCGGAAACCAAAACTCACTCTCTGACCCCAGAATGAATTACCCGCCGGGATGGAAGGTGGGGAAGCTCCTCAAGAGCAAATGAGGGGATGGGGGAAAACCTCCCATTCGTAGAAGCTCTCAGACCTGAACACGGACAGGGAAATTCGTTCCACACACAACCTCGCAGGAAGAGGAAAGGAAAGAAGTGNAAAGGAGAATCGAAGGAACTCCGAAAATACAGAGAGTCATGAACAGAGGAGAAGGGGAGTAACCTTCGTCCCTGACTTCCATTGAGCTAGAAGCAGGAGACTGAGTCTCAAAGCATCGTGGTCTAGCTCGAGGCTGGCTAGTGGTAAATCCGGTTGGAATCACTGAGCCTACGGTTGGGTGGAAATGAACACCCCTCTCAACATTCGCATCACGTCCGGAATTTATGATAAGTGTTATGTCTTGCATTTGGAATTGAATGTCACGATCGCATGCTCATTTTTATATGCTCGTAAATAGTTTCTGTATCGAAGTGTTTGCCTTGTGCTTTGATTGGAAATAATGGATGCATGCTTATACTGATATAACTACAAATAGATTAATGTATAGAATGTATAAGTTCAGGATATGAGTCTATTCCCCTGAGGATTGACCCATCTAACTTGACTCGTGCTATGCCTTGGTTTATCCTCCCGAAGGCACCCTTTTTCGAGAAAGCTCCCTCGCATTCCAGAGTCAGAGTGAGCCCCTTGAAAAGACTACCATTGTAGTAAATCCACGAGTTTACCTTGCCCCTGTCGCAAAGTAAATGGGATTCAGAGTTTCAGCTCCTGGGAAACCCAGGTGCGAGACCCCTCGTCTTCGCACATCGCGAAGTCCCGACTTGCGAAACCCCGAAAAGATCTTAGTGTAAATGGGCTTCGGAGTTTCGGCTCCCGGGAAACCCAAGGGTATGAACCCCTCGTCTTCTCAAGTTGCGAAATCCCGGTACGAGAAAACCCGGTATGTGAAATCCCGAAGCGGTGTAGTGTGAATTGATTTCGGTCTTTCGGCACCCGGGAAACCCAAGGGTATGAACCCCTCGTCTTCGCAAGTTGCGAAATCCCGGTATGCGAAAACCCAGTATGTGAAATCCTGAAGCGGTGTATTGTGAATTGATTTCGGCGTTTCGGCACTCGGGAAACCCAAGGGTATGAACCCCTTGTCTTCGCAAGTTGCAAAATCCCGATACACAAAAACCCGATATGTGAAATCCCGAAGCAGTGTAGTGTGAAATGATTTCGGCGTTTCGGCCCCCGGGAAACCCAAGGGTATGAACCCTCGTCGAAATCCCGGTACGTGAAACTCCGAGTTGGCTTAGTGTGAATAGGATTTCGGGTTTCGGGGTTTGAAGAGTCGAAGAACTCGACTCTCTTGCATTTCGAACTCCCGGTTTCTAAAGGCCCGATACGGCCAAGACCGTTGGATCAGGGTAGAGATTCGCAGCCAACAATCTCAGTGAAGGTACGATTTCGGGTTTCGGGGTTTGAAGAGTCAAAAGACTCGACTCTCGGGCATCGCTGAGTCACGAAATGCGAAAGGCGCCTCTTGGCTTAGCCCGGGGTCATAACCGATGATCACATGGAGGTGAAGCCTGCGCTTGGTGCTTGAGTTGTACATGACGGATTTTCAATGAAAGAACCAGTGGATTGGTTTAGTGAAGGTCCCGATCGGAAGACTTAGCCTACGCTAGGGCGTCGTAGGAATTCGGGGACTCTATCCCTCGATAAAGAAGGAGAAAGAAAAACGCGAAGAATCTATTATGTCGTAGTGGGTGTGTGACAAATTGGTATCAGAGCATGGTTACAACACTTGGCCTGCTTGGGCTCATGAACGGGTTGCGCAAAGACTCCATTTGAAGTACTCTTAAAAGGAGTAACCCTCTATCTTAACCCCCTTAATCACAAGTCGAAGTTAAGAATGAAAACTCTGATTGTGTGTATGCATGTGAAAAATATGAACTATGTGCTGGTTATGAATGAATATAAATATTGACTAACAATAAGCGTTTTTATTTTGCACACAAGCGGACGATCAACCAAGGGAAACTGTAGACGCATAGAACGGTGACTCACCACGAAGTGGGAGATGGCTCCCACAATAGAGACGAAGAGTCTGACGAAAGGAGGGCGGTAGGGACCCCTCTAGATCTAGCTGAGACTATGAAGAGCCTCATGGTCGAACTACAGAGCTGCAAGGCCGACAACGAGAGGATGATAAAAGAGCAAGAGAAGCAAACGGAAATTAATGCAGTCTTACTGCAGAGTTTATCCGACATACAAAGATAATTGCAACATGAACCTGACACCAGTCACGCGGACCAACGACAGACAAAGAAAAGTCGAAGTCCACCTGAGATACATAAACGTGGTCTTTTAAGTGGCCACACTGGGAAGAGCACCTCGAGGAAGGTCCACCCCAGAGATAAGGGACAAGCGTCAAACGATTCCTCTGGAAAGGAAGCTGGTGACTCGGAGGGATCTTCTAGCAGCAGAACTAGTTCTTATTCCCGAAGAAAACAGAAGAAGCAAAAGTATTCCAAGAGTCATAATCTCGAAGAATTCAGGAAGGTCAAACCACCCTCTTTCGACGGTGAAATAAAGAAGGGAGAGGAAGCGAAGGCTTGGTTGCTTGGACTAAAGAAGTATTTCAGAGTCCATGACTTCTTAGAAAATTTGAAGGCCCGAGTAGCCACCTTCAACTTGAATGGAAAGGCTTCCATTTGGTGGGAAGACCTTAAGAATGTAAAAGGGATTCACGAAGAGGGCATGTCTTGGGAACGGTTTGAGAAATACTTCAGGAAGAAGTATCTGTTGGAAAAGTATTTCGACGAAAAGACTAAAGAATGCTATGAACTCAAGCTGGGGAAACTTACCATAGAGGAATATGTCAGCAGATTCCTCGAGTTGTTGAGGTACGTACCCTATATAAAAGCAAAAAAGGCAAAGGTGCAACGATTCATCAGTGGACTACCTAAGGACTATCATAACAGGATTGAGTTTGATGAGCCAAAGACCCTAGAAGACACTATTTGAAAGGCAAGATATTCTTATGAACAGCTTGGGCATCGGACAAAACCTCGTGAAGGCTAGAAGCAGAAGAATAGTTTGGGATTCCAGAAAAAGGGGTTTAAATCTCCAAGATTTAAAAATTATAAAAAGGATTCAAGGATGAGCTTCCCAACCCGAAGTGTACACCAGCAGAATTTGCCCTCCCATAGCGGAAATAAACCTTTTGGATCTACCCTAGGAAGGATTGATAACCCAAAGAAAGACCCTTGAAATGTTGGGGTTGTGGAGAAGAACATCTACTGAGAGACTACCTGCACCGACAACATAACAGTTGGAGAATTTACAATGTTCATGAAGCTACCACCATCAATGACGTGGCTAGGAGTATGCCACAAATTTATGCAGCCGTGGATAATAAACAAGCTGACCACCAAGCTTCAGTGGTGGAGATGGAAGGTATGATCACCAACCATCTAGTGTCTATTCTAATTGACCCTGGTTCAAATTTGAGTTATATAGCTCCTAAGGCTGTTGATAAGTGTAAATTACAGCCACATAAACACGCCAAGCCATGGTTGGTACAGTTAGCCACCGACACCAAAAGAAAGTAATGGAATTCATACCATCTTGTTGATTCACTATGGGTGAATTCCCCACCCAAGCAACCCTTAACATATTACCCCTAGGATCGTATGATCTGTTGATTGGTATGGACTGGCTAGCCACATATAAAGCCAGACTAGACTGTTACCATAAAACCTTAGAATGTGTAAGTGAAGAAGGGAGAAGGATAACCCTTCAAGGGATCCAAAAACCTGTCTCAGTGAGGCGAATATCAACTCTTCAAATGAGAAAGTATTGCAGGAAGGGATGTCCACTATATGCAATACAGGTGTTGGAATCAGTTAAAGGTGACAAACCAAGCCTCGAAGACCACCCCACACTAAGAGAATATAGAGATGTATTTCTGGAAGAGGTACCGGGTCTACCTCCAAGAAGGGACATTGACTTCTCGATAGAACTTGCACCAGGAGCGGTGCTAGTGTCTAGGACACCTTACAGGATGAGCACACCCGAACTAGTTGAGCTTAAATTATAATTAAGAGAAATGATGGACAAAGGCTATATCTGGCCCAGTGTGTCACCATGGGGAGCACCAGTCCTATTTGTGAAAAAGAAAGATGGTACCCTTCGACTGTGTGTAGATTATAGACAACTCAATAAGGTAACCATAAAGAACAAGTACCCCTTACCTAGGATCAATGACATGTTCGATCAATTGGGAGGTGCTTCCATCTTCTCAAATATTGACTTGAGATCTGGATACCATCAAGTTCGAATAAAGGGTGAAGACATCCACAAAACTGCCTTCAGGACGAGATATGGTCACTATGAGTTTGTGGTAGTACCATTTGGATTAACCAATGCCCCTGCCACTTTTATCTGCTTGATGAACAATGTGCTTAGCAAATTCCTAGACAAATTTGTACTGGTTTTTATTGACGATATATTAATTTACTCCAAGAATAGAGAGGAACATGAGGAACACCTTAGGCTTCTACTTCAAGTGCTAAGAGAACATCAACTCTATGCCAAATTTAGCAAGTGTGACTTTTTCCAGAAGCAAATACATTACTTGAGCCATGTCCTATCTGAAGAAGGAGTAGCAGTAGACCCTGACAAGATCAGGTCTATCATGGAATGGCCTACCCCTAAGGACATTTCGAATACCAGATCCTTTATGGGCTTAGCAGGATAGTATAGGAGATTTATAAAAGGATTCTCCAAGATTGGTTGTCCAATCACTGCCCTCCAGAAGAAGGGGGCTAAAATCACATGGACACAAAAACATGAAGAAATATTTCAAACCCTAAAACATCTATTGACCCATGCACCCATGTTGAAGATCGCCGATTCTGAAGCTGACTTCCTCGTGTGCACAGATGCCTGCAAGGAAGGGCTCGGAGGAGTCCTTATGCAAGGAGGAAGTGTGGTCTGCTATGAATCCCGAAAATTGAATGAGCACGAAGTCAACTATGTGATCGGATCATCCCACACACCTTAGACTTGTCTTCGAACACTGTCGCTACTTTAGGATTCGCTTGAATCCAAACAAGTGCAACTCCTGCGTAACGTCAGGACGTTTGTTAGGTTTCATCGTATCAACAACAGGGATCATGGTCGTTCCTCTCAAGGTGGAGGCAATAATCCAGTTGCCCCCCCCCCACACACAATCCTTCAACTTCAGAGTCTACAAGGCAAGGCGAACTTTTTACGATGCTTCATTGCCAACTATGCCGGAATCACCAAGGGCTTTATGCGCTTACTAAAGAAAGGCGTTCCTTTTTACTGGGTCGATGTCGCTCAACGCTCTTTTGACGCATTAAAACATGCCCTCACAACGACCCCTCTGCTACGACCACTTAACTATAACAAAGATTTCTTATTATATCTGGTTGCCGCAGAGTCAACCATTGGCATGGTTTTAGTTCAGGAAGATGATTTGTTCTCAGAATACGTTATCTATTACCTGAGTTGAGGCCTCGTAGGACCGGAACTCAATTATTCTCATATCGAAAAACTTGCGTTGACAACAGTTCATGATGTTCAACGGTTCCGTCATTATGTTATGTTTCGCAAGACCACCATCATTGTTGTCGTGAATCCATTCTAGTATATGTTGACACGACGGGTTATAGGCAGAAAAATCAGTAGATGGATAGTCATCCTCCAGGAATTTGACTTAGACTTCGTTTCAGTGAAGTCCAAAAAGTCATTGGTCTTCGCAGAGCTTATTTCGGAACTTCTGGTTGAGTCAAGTGACGTTGTGCCTGAAGAATTGCCTATCCGGGGAGATATGTTTTTTATCACATCTTCAGATCCCTGGTACGGAGATATACTTATCTATCTCCAGACTTTGAAGTGCCCCACTTCTGCTTCTCGTGATGAGCGTCGGCGTATACGCCATCAGGCTAAGAATTATCTCATACTCAATGATATGTTGTATCGGAGAGGTGTAGACTGCATCTTACGTTGATGTCTCACACATGAGGAGGCAGTCATCGTGCTCAATGATTGCCATACCGGAGCTTGTGGCGGTCATCTGTCTAGGTTGGCAACAACCCAAAAGATTCTACGAGCAGGTTATTTATGGACGACACTTATCAAAGATTGTATAGAATCGGTCAAGAAGTGCCATCCGTGCCAAGTCTTCTCTCAGAAGATGAGGGCACATCCCACTCCTATGTTTCCTGTCATCATAGTTGGTCCCTTCACCAAGTGGGGGATTGATTACACTACTTGCAAACCCCCGTCAGCAAGGGGGCACCGCTATATCATCGTAGTTGTCGACTACTTCACTAAGTGGGTCAAAGCTATGCCAACATTTAAAGATGATGGCGAGACTGCAGCTCTCTTTTTATTCAACCAGATTATAGATAGGTTCGGCGTCCCAAGAGAGATTGTTACTGACCATGGCAGTCACTTTCAGAACTAAATGATGACCGAGTTAACATCAAAGCTTGGGTTACGGCAAGAGCATTCATCTCCCTACTACCCCCAAGCCAATGGACAGGTAGAAGCTGTAAACAAAACTCTTAAGACTATTCTACAGCGAACTATCAACTCAGCCAAGTCAAATTGGCATTTGATGTTATACTTGGCATTATGGGCTTACCGAACATCTGTTAAGACTGCAACCGGTTTCTCACCTTTTCAATTCATTTACAGACTGGAGGCAGTCTTACCCATCGAATGTCAGATCCCATCTCTAAAATTGGCAGTACAATTATTGCCTGACACTTCTCCACTTGAAGAACGATTAGTACACCTTGAGCAGCGTCGTGATGCAGCCCTGGCCAACGAGGCTCACAAACATAAGGTCAAGTGTCAGTATGATAGGTTCGTTCGTCCTCGGATTTTCTCTGAAGGTGACCTTGTCCTGGTCTATGACCAAGATAAGGACCCCCTGGGGGCAGGAAAATTCAAACCCATGTGGTTTGGACCTTTCATCATAAAAGAGGTATTAAAAAAGGGCGCTTATCGTCTGGTTGATTTTGAAGGGAATGATTTGGCGGAGCCTAGAAATGGGCTCTACCTCAAGAAGTATTACTCATAGGTAGGTCACTGTGGGTAACTTTTTGTAACATATGTATAGTCTTTGTACTATTACTTTTTAGTTTCTTTTAAGTGTTATGGACGTGTCATTGATGTTATCTTTCGTCAATATGGCAGATGTCAAGTGATTCTGAGGTGTTCGTTGGGTATGCAGACGGTGCTAGTCGGCACACTCGGAGGCTTGCCTGCGCAGCTTGGGTAATCTTTACACCTCAGGGCCAGTTGTTATCTTCCGAAGGTATATGCTTAGGTGACACCACAAATAATGTCGCCGAGTATAGTGCAGTTATTGAGTTGCTTCGTGACGCCTTGTCATTGGGTATCTCTCATCTCTGGGTCTATCTCGACGCTCAACTGGTTGTGTCTCAGCTAAACAGAGTATACTGGGTTCATGATCCAACCTTACACCGATGATTCCTTAGGGTACGTCTCTTAGAACGAAACTTTGATTATATTACATATTTTCATGTTCCTAGGAGATTAGACCAAATTACAGATACTCTAGCTAATCAAATTTTAGATTGGCATCTTGCACACATATGAAAGAACGTTGACATAAGCATGTAAATACATTTTTGCACACATGATCCATAAGACACAAAAGATCAAAAAACCATATATAACATCATAAAGTACCCAGAGTACATAGATGGACGCAAGCACCTCAAAAATAGGACCAATAACGAGTCACAGGGCTTATGCCCTCAAAAAATATATACAAGTAGTGCTCGTGGCACGTAAAAATTCTAAATAGGTTCAGGGCCTATGGGCCATGTTATAATAATCCACAGCATGGGCTAAACGCCTAAACAATCAGACCCACGTCCGAGGTGCCCCCACTACATGAGGCTGCATGGATGGCGGCAGGTCCTCTATCTCTGCCATCGGGACTGTGCGAGTGAGTGCAGTGAAGTTCCGCTCAACTCGTCTAAGTACCCTCTCAGCCTCCCTGGCAGGGAGGTTTTCTGCTACTGTTGGTCCCCCGGAGGCGGAAGCTGCGGCTTCTAGTCGAGGACAACGCCTGTTTCATGCAAAATCGACAGGTCACACTGGTCCCACATCTGCATGCAACAAACGTATATCCGTCAAATACTCTGGCATATAAAAAAAATGATATATATAACAAAATGACATAAAAATTACATATACAACAAAAAAAATACTACAAAGGTGGAGACTTACCCATCTCCCCTCGCCCCTCACCAGGAGGCACGGGTATCTCAGGATCTCTAGAAAAGTCTATCCCTGCATATGGGTAATCCTCGATCACATGGATCTATTGTGACAGCCATGCAAAAAAGTCATCATCGAAGGACTCATTGATCCTTCCACCACCCTGTCATGGCAGTAATACTGCCCATCTACATATAGCAGGAAAAGAGGCCTGATGTCCTCGAGGACTAAAACTCAGAACTCTCTCAAAGAAGAATGAACACAAAATCATCCTGAACCCGAAGTTCCTCTGTGTCCGCTATCGACAATCTGTCAATTTCCTCTTCATACACTCAAGTAGTGTGGTACTCTAGTAAAAAATCTGTGCATTCAAGCACTGGATAGCACAGTTCATCTGTGCACGAGACGCCTGATGCAAGGCTGCTGAACCGGTAATCCGCCCAATCAACAATAATATCGCCTGCAACGATAGGTCAGTGATCTTACTGATGGGCACCTGGGAGCTCAAGCGGCCCTGCTGGAAACGTCCTGAAATTGACTGGTTCCCCTCTCCTTGAGAGGCCAGTCAAAAAATAAATATCCTCAGTGGTGGGCACTAGTGATTGCCCCTCTAGCATAAAGCCCTCTGCCTCAGGGTGCCAATAGTCAATCAAGGCATTCAGTAGCCTCACTTGCGCTCGCATAAATGGACACAGGAAGAACTTAAGCAAACCACATTGCATCAATGCGGCCATGACATTCGGATCTCTCGCAACCAACTCACTAATTGCTTCATGCTCCCTTTCCCTCCAATGGACATACATCCTGCCAAAACAACCAAGTTTAGGAGGGTCAGTGACTGCTCTTTAGTTCTTTTTGACAATAAAAGGGGGTCCATGCGTGCTGTCGAGGTGATAGTCGCATGTACACGTGGGCAGGCTTTACTCTGCCCGAGTGTACACGCGACCTGTCCAGAGACAGCTTGCATGGACCTAGGGCCGACCTTTTAAAGGTTGACGGCTACCCAAAAAAACCGAAATCAAAAGCAAAATTAAAGAATTGAATAACTAGATAGGGGAGTTTGTACTTACTTGGTCCAAGCGTTTCGTCCACTGTAGCTCCCAAAATCACCATTTTTATCAAAGGGGGTCTTTTGGCTCCAGAGTCAATTTCCAAATCAGCAATGTTGATAATGAGCTGCCAACTTCTATTTATAGACTTTTTGGCCTCTTTTTGTCACTTTTTTGGCCTCCCTTATCAGTTTCTTTATACCAAAAACCATTTAGAGTGATTCAAGAGTTATATGGGAGGGATTTGATCGGGTATTGGGACACTTTTTTTGAGTTTTGAGAAAATTTTGACGGTCCATGAAATTTTTTCCAAGAATCAACTTGAGCATATAGGTTAGGTTACTACCCCGACTTTTGTGTCTCGTTATCTTTTTCCTCTGCCATAGGATCGATCCCATCAGGTTGTGACACAGAACCATCATATCTGCTTTAGAAGTGTCGCAACTTGGCGGTAGAGCTTACCAGAACATGGATGCCCTAGGTAGGTCCTGGTTGCATTATGGTGTCCATGCCGTCTCTAAAACACTGTAGGCTCAGGAGTCCTTATAGTCTTTCTTGAATATGAGTTTGAGCCTCATTTACATGATTCTTCTTCACTCTTGATCTCACCCTCAGGACTCCCAAAAAACAATGGGTCTCCTTTTAAGCCCTTTTCAGACCCTCTAAACATGAAAAGATTGCCGAGCGATCTTGTGGCCTTTCATGCTCGTTAAACTGAACTTTGAAGTCACGTCTGTCCGGCTGTAGTTTACCCATTTTTCGGTCCGGACGATCAACTGTACGAACAAAGGTATACTCTATGGAACTTCTGTTCTTTAGAAGAGTACTCTCAGGTATAATTTTATCCCTTTTTCGGGCCTGAGGGACTAAACTTATGAAGAAGGAACCCCCACGGAGTCCATAGTTAATCTCTTTTCAGACTCCCTAAAATTGAAAAGATTGTCGAGTGACCTTATTCTTTCACACTCATTAAATTGGTCCAGAAGAACATTCCTGACGGAGTCCATAGTTAAGTTTTTTTCAAACTCCTTAAAAATGAAAAAATAGCCGAGTGATCTTGTCCTTGTCACACTCGTTAAAATGGTTTTGAATCGACATCTAATCGGTGCTAGTTTACCCTTTTTCGAACCGGCTAGACTATCTTCGAAAAAGGTACACCAATGGAGTCTCCTTTTATGTTTTTTCAGACTCTCTAAATATGAAAAACCACCAAGCTTACCTTCTTTGGGCTCGTTAAACTTACATCGAAGGACGTTACGATTGTGTGTTTTGTTAACCGCGTTTGCATACCTTATACGCCAGCCTTGTAACAGTTTGCTTCTGCGTCTTAACACCTTTGGCCCCCGGAGGATTTTTCCCGAGTATCATTTTCCTAGAACATCAGTCTTGTCCTTGTGCCTTGAACTAGTATGTTTGCAATACTCGTTCCTCCATTGTAAAGTAATATCCCTTTATTCTTTTTCCCAAAATTATTGAAAAAGACAAAAAAATCAAATATACCCCAAAAAGAGGAAGGGAAAAGTATTTTCCTTATTGGCAGCATAATGAGTTGCCCTTGGATAAAGCACATCTGTCCATTTGTTCATCAGACTATGGGATGTAGTACGACCTTAGGAAGATTTTCTCTCTATATAGAGTTGTGTCCTCCACCGTTTGGTTATCCTTCCAAATATATGGAGAGTTTGCGTTGCCTCCTGCTTCGTAGACTTATGATTAACATACATGCTGCCTGAGTCTCATCATTTGTCGTGATATTGTCCAAGGGAAGTTTGTCACTAAGCCTGAGTCGGCCCCTCTGCAATATGTCTCTTGTCTGCATACCCAGCCATCTTGAACATCCAATCAAGTCCTTGTTCGAAATCACTGAAGCCTTCAGTCTAATCATCAAGATTATCAAGTCCAGGACCGACGAGCCGTCGAAAACCTCTAGATAGTGTAGTCGTACACTCATATTACACTCCTACCCAAGTTTTGAAGATTTTGAAGTTGTTGCTCGAGCTCTGAAGATCTCATCTCCAGCCATCAGGCCGAATCAGCTTTTGGAAGATGGATACTCTATATGTATATCTTTCTGATTTCGAGATGTAGCTCCGCTGTGTATTGTTCGCGGCTACCCTTTATAGTTATTTGACATGGATCTACAATGTATTTGATTGGTAGTCATGGTTATATTTTATGCCGAGCATGGGTATGCCCACCTCGGTGAGACATTTGTTATTTTGCAGACGGCACCTCTCGGTTCCTGATCCTTGGGCTCAATCGTTCAACACATTAGTAAAGATTGGTAATGTATTTCGGCCATCAGGTGCTCTTCTGACCTCACACATTAGGGGGCATCTGTTATAACCCTAAATTGCACCACACATGCTTACCTGGCATCAGGCCAACTCATATCCCTTCTTTGCCAAAGCACTACTGAACAGCTCTTTGAAGATCCTCTTTTATAACGGCGCACGCGCCCTAATCCATTACTGCACGCGTGTACACGCTCGCTGACCCAAAACAACCCACGTGGACCAACAAAAGCATGAAAAGGGAAAGTTGTCGACAGAACAAAAAGCTATGGGTGAGTTAACTGAAACTCCCGGCCATGCATGGCCGAGGGTTCGTCCAAATACCTAGCTCCTTCTAGCCTATAAAAGAAGGGGTAGGAATCCCATTTGGAGTAGGAAAAATATAGCAAAGAAACTCTGCCCATTTACGTATTCCCATTGTCCCAACCCTTTAGCCTTTCCTTATGTCAAAGGAGATTCAAAGCAAAGCAGTTGAAGGATATAAGAAGAGGAGCCCAGGATCAGGTTCAAGGAGCGATGGCCAGTCTCAACTTTTGTAAGTTGACTCATTCTAAGTAATAAAGAGAATGCTTTTCCCGTCCCAATTCATGAACTGTTTATAGTTTGATTAGTATATGTTTGGATTTCTAACCCGTTAGTATATAAGTAGTATGCATGCATAGTTGTTGCTTGTCTTGGATGCAGGTCAACTTTGGAAGGAGTATTGCGAACAAGTGATCGAGCACAACGGAGGATCGACATCAAATGCCGAGAACAAGGTAGGTTGATCTTTCCATGCATTTACTAAGAAAAGGGGATTTAAATCTAGGGATGAAGGTAGAAAGTAATTTCTATTCGGTCATATCTGCATGCAAAGTCTGAACTCTATTTGCTAGTCCGTAGGGTGATTTTCCCCAACAACACATAGTGCACGCCTTAAAAATGTGGAGGCATTACCTCCTGGGAAGGAAATTTGTACTTATGATAGACCACTGTGGATTGCGATATCTGTTTGACCAACCAAAGCTCAATGCTAGACAAGCTAGGTGGATGGCCCTCCTTAGCGAGTTTGATTTTGAAATCAAACATATTAAAGGAAAGGAAAATAAGGTGACCGATGCCCTTAGCAGAAGTATGAAAACAATTCACCTGGCAGTGGTGAGCACCTGCGAGACGGATGTCAAGGAAAGAGTCAGGAATGCATAAGAAACAGACACATTCTTCGAGACCGTGACCTCGTACCTGGAGCAAGAACCCACAGGGATAAAGTATGAAGGCTACCAGATGATAGATTGAGGTCTTCTAACTTACAGAAATAGATTGTATATTCCAGATTGTGACAACTTGAAGAGGTTCATAATGGATGAACTTCATAAAAGACCCTATACTAGTCACCCAGGATACCAGAAGATGATCACGGCCACCAGGAAACAATTCTATCTGCCTGGATTGAAGAAATACATAGCTAAATACTTAGCCAAATGCATAGAGTGCCAACAGGTTAAAGCAGAACATCAACACCCAACAAGATTATTACAACCTCTACCAATCCTGGAATGGAAATGGGAAACCATCTCCATGGATTTCATCATCGGATTACCAACCTCGACCAAACAGAATGACGCCATCATGGTAGTGGTGGATAAATTGATCAAGTCCGCTCATTTTATCCCCGTCAAGTCGACTTGCAAGGCAATAAACATCGCCAACGTATTCATGAAGGAGATATTCAGACTACATGGTATGCCTAAAGAGATCGTGTCTGACAGAGACACGAAATTTACTTCCAACTTTTGGAAATCCTTGATGGTTGGTCTGGAGACCAAATTACTGTTTAGCACCGCCTATCATCCTCAAACTGATGGACAGACGGAAAGAGTGAACCAAATATTAGAAGACATGCTAAGGATGCATGTAATGCATCAACCCAAAAATTGGGAAGAGTACCTGCCACTGGTGGAATTCGCCTACAACAACGGCTACCAAGAATCCCTGAAGATGAGTCATTTCGAAGTCCTCTATGGTAGGCCGTGCAACACTCCAGTCAATTGGAGTAATCTCATAAATAGAGTTACTATTGGACCCGACATGTTGAAAGAAATGGAACAACAAGTGATTCAGATAAAACAAAATCTAAAGGTCGCACAAGACAGACATAAAAGTTACGCCGACCGAAAGAGAACTCCAGGAGAATTGAAGATGGGAGACCACGTATATCTCAAAGTTAGGCCCAGGAAGAGTTCCCTGAGGATGGGAGCCTGTACCAAGTTGGCACCTCAATATTGTAGACCCTTTGAAGTTCTAGATAGAGTGGGACCTGTAGCCTATAGGCTAGCACTTCCTCCCACAGTAAAAGCACATAATGTTTTCCATGTTTCATTATTGAAGAAATATGTACATGATTCTAATCATATAATTGACTGGTTTGTG
>ML862261.1:23003-46644 GCA_009831015.1 Picea engelmannii
TCCAACATATACAGCAGCGGTGGAGTTGTTGAGATCAGTCTCCAAGTGGGAGATTATTGGTTGTGGAGCTTGATTATCTTTTTGATTTAGAGGTCTTTACTTTCAGCCGTGTTTATACCCCATGAAGTATTTACACCCCAGAAGTATGTACACTCTTCCACGCGGGGGAGTGCAAAGGGGGGGTACCCCCTCTGCGGGGTTCGGGGGGGCTATCCCCCCAGCTGGGGGGTCTAGGGGCAAGCGGGCCCCCAGCGGGGGTTCGGGGGCAGCATCCCCCTATGGGGGTTCTGGGGCGAAGCCCTCGAAACAAAAATTTCCTTGTAAAAGTATATTATAATTTCATTGTAAATATGGACCGTTCATTATAAGGTCGCAGATCTAACGATAGAGATTATGTTAGGGTTTTTTGCCCTAGAAGGCAACCCTCTTTTATGAGGGAAATGTATTGCGGCTATGTATGTTGGCGAGTATTGTATTATGAGAGAGGAGACTGTGAGAGAAAGAAGAGGAAGTTACAGTGGGTTTTGCTGTAGGTTGTATCTCTTCATTTTGCTGGATAATAATAAAGAAAGGACCCGACAATTTATCTGGTGGACGTAGCCCACACTGGGTGAACCACGTAAATCTGTGTCTCTCTTGTATTGTGTATCTTCTCTGTTTTGTTTCCGCATTTGTTTTATTTTATTGCTCCGCGGTCCTGTTTTTCTAACAGATGCCATGAAACAGGCATATCCGATTTTGTTTACTTCTATACATACACGTCATATTGATAGATAGAACATCGAAGATGATGTTCCTTTAAGGGGGAGGGAATTGTAACACCCTATTTCCCCCAGTCTGTAAAAATAACTATATTGGCCAAGAACTATGGCAAACTCAAAGATGTGAATGTTTGATTTGACAGACCTTTGTATAAAAGGTCGATGAATGTAAATTATATCATGAATATGTGTTGCATGATTGTTGGGAGGGGGATGTGCTGAAAGAGACCACAATGGCTGATGAGAGGTGGTGGAAGGGGCCGGGAATGGCTGCGTTAACTTCCACCAAACCGAAACCGTACTGGTTTGTACGTGCTCGAAAACCAAATCTCACTCTTTGACCCCGGAATGAATTACCTACCAGGATGGTAGGTGGGGAGGCTCCTCAAGAGTAAATGAGGGGATGGAACCGCCCATTCGTAGAAGCTCTCAGACCTGACCACGGACAGGGAAATTCGCGCCACACGCAACCTCGCAGGAAAAGGCAAGGAAAGAAGTGTGGAAGGCAGGGGGGCATGAGGGGAGCGCGCACAGCAGGAATCGTGAAAGGAGAACCGGAGGAACTCCGAAAATACAGAGAGTCATGAATAGAGGAGAAGGGGAGTAACCTTCATCCTTGACTTCCATTGAGGTGGAAGCAGGAGACTAAGTCTTAAAGCATCATGGTCTAGCTCGGGGGTGGCTAGTGGTAAATCCGGTTGGAATCACTGAGCCTACGGTTGGGTGGAAACGAGCACTCCTCTCAACATTCGCATCACGTCCAGAATTTCTGATAAGTGTTATGTCTTGCATTTGGAATTGAATGTCACGATCGCATGCTCATTTTTATACGCTCGTAAATAGTTTCTGTATCGAAGTGTTTGCCTTGTGCTTTGATTGGAAATAATGGATGCATGCTTATACTAATATAACTACAAATCGGTTAATGTATAGAATGTATAAGTTCAGGATACGAGTCTGTTCCCCTGCGGATTGACCCATCTAACTTGACTCGTGCTATGCCTTGGTTTATCCTCCTGAAGGCACCCTTTTTTGAGAAAGTTCCCTTGCATTCTAGATTCGGAGTGAGCCCCTTGAAAATACTACCATTGTAGTAAATCCGCGAGTTTACCTTGCCCATGTCGCGAAGTAAATGGGATTCAAAGTTTTGACTCTCGGGAAACCCAGGTGCGAGACCCCTCGTCTTCGCACATCGTGAAGTCCCAAATTGCGAAACCCCGAAAAGAGCTTAGTGTAAATGGGCTTCGTAGTTTCGGCTCCCGGGAAACCCAAGGGTATGAACCCCTAATCTTCGCAAGTTGTGAAATCCTGGTACGCGAAAACCCGGTATGTGAAATCCTGAAGCGGTGTAGTGTGAATTGATTTCAGCGTTTCGGCACTCGAGAAACCCAAGGGTATGAACCCCTTGTCTTCGCAAGTTGTGAAATCCTGGTATGTGAAATCCTGAAGCGGTGTAGTGTGAATTGATTTCAGCGTTTTGGCACCCAGGAAACCCAAGGGTATGAACCCCTCATCTTCGCAAGTTGCGAAATCCCGGTACGCGAAAACCCGGTATGTGAAATCCCGAAGCGGTGTAGTGTGAAATGATTTCGGCGTTTCGGCCCCAGAGAAACCCAAGGGTATGAATCCTCGTCTTCACAAGTTGCGTAATCCCGGTATGTGAAACTCCGAGTCGGCTTAGTGTGAATAGGATTTTGGGTTTCGGGGTTTGAAGAGTCGAAGAACTCGACTGTCTTGCATTTCAAACTCCCGGTTTTCGAAGGTCCAATACGGCCAGGACCGTCAGATCAGGGTAGAGATTCGTAGCCATCGATCTCAGCGAAGGTATGATTTCAGGTTTCGGGGTTTGAAGAGTCGAAAGACTCAACTCTCAGGCATCGTTGAGTCGCAAAATGCGAAAGGCGCCTCTTGGCTTATCCCGGGGTCATAACCGATGATCACATGGAGGTGAAGCCTAGGCTTGGTGCTTGAGTTGTACACGATGGATTTTCAATGAAAGAACCAGTGGATTGGTTTAGTGAAGGTCCCGATCGGAATACCTAGCCTACGCTAGGACCTCATAGGAATTTGGGGACTCTGTCCCTCGTTAAAGAAGGAGAAATAAAAAGGAGAAAAAATCTATTATGCCATAGTGGGTGTGTGACAATTTGGAGTTGGCAGCGATAGTGCATGCCCTGAATAAATGGAGGCACTACCTCATGGGAAAAAGGTTTGAACTAAGGACAGACCATAATTGTTTGAAGTATTTGTTTGATCAACCAACCTTGAATGTTAGGCAGAGTAGATGGTTGGAATTCCTTTGTGAGTATGACTTTGATATCAAGCATATCAAAGGAAAGGAGAACAAAGTGGCTGATGCACTCAGTAGAAGAGTGCATGAACTACATGCTACGACCATTAGCATGTATCAAACTGATATTAAAGGCATAATTTTGGAAGCTGCAAATGCAGATTTGCAGTACATGGAATTGGTGACCAAGCTACAACAAGGTAAGATGCTACAGAAAGTGGAAGATTATAAATTGGAAGCTGATGGAACACTCTTGTACAAAAACAAAATTTATGTACGTAATTCCCAGGAATTGAGAATTATGATCTTAAAAGAAATGCATAATGTGCCTTATGTTGGGCACCCTGGATATCAGAAAACACTGGCAACAGTCAAGAGCCATTAATTTTGGCCAGGCATGAAGAAGGAAATTGCAAAGTACATAGCTAAATGCTTAGAATGTCAAAGGGTCAAGGCTGAGCATAGCCACCCAGTCGGGTTGCTACAACCATTGCCCATTCCTGAGTGGAAGTGGGAAGTGGTGACAACGGATTTCATCACAGGATTGCCCAAAACCAACAAGTAGCATGATTCCATCATGGTGGTGGTGGATAAGCTTATGAAAGCTGCCCATTGTATTCCATTGAAAACTACTCACAAGGCAACTAATGTTGCAGATATCTATACGAAGGAAGTTGCACGATTGCATGGCATTCCCAAGACAATTGTGTCTGACAAAGACCCGAAATTCACCTCAAAGTTCTGGAAAGGGTTATTCAAGGGGTTCGGAACGAATCTGAACTTCAACATAGCCTATCATCCAGAGTCTGATGGGAAAACAGAAAGGGTGAACCAAGTGATAGAGGACATGCTAAGTATGTATGTGATGGACAAACCATCTAAATGGGAAGACTACCTACACTTGGTAGAATTTGCCTACAACAATGGGTATCAAACATCACTGAAGATGAGCTTGTTCGAAGCACTTTATGGCAAAAAGTGCAACACACCAATAAGCTGGGACAACCCCGCTGATAGAGCAATAATTGGGCCAGAGTTGCTCAAGGAAATGGAAGAGAAAATGTTGAAGATTAAGCAGATTTTGAAGGCTGCCCAAGACATGCAGAATATTTATGCTGATAAGAACAAAACCCACAAGGATTTTAAAGTGGGTGATCATGTTTTCTTGAAAGTGAAAGCCAACAGAAGTTCCCTAAAGCTGGGAAACTGTTCCAAGTTGGCAGCCAGATATTGTGAGCCATTTGAAATCCTAGAAAGCATTGAACCAATTGCATATATTCTTGCATTGCCTGCATCCATGATTGTACATAATGTGTTTCATGTTTCATTGCTTAAGAAATACATACATTATGCTAATCATGTTATTGATTGGAATGTGATTCAGGTGGAGCAAGAAGGCGTCTTGCAAGTGCATCCGGTGCGCATATTAGACCGAAAGAGCAAACAACTCTGGATTCAAGCCATAGGGCTTGTAAAGGTCTAGTGGACCTAGTACAGTCTTGAGGATGCGGCGTGGGAGCATGAGGATGCTATGTAGGCAGAATACCCACATCTTTTTGAAGATTTTGAACATCTTGTTGGTGCTGTGTAAATAAGTTGCACTAAGGACAATGCAAAAATAAGGGGAGGGGATTGTAATATCCCCAAGGATGATCCCTAGTTGTATTTATGAATTGTAAACGTATTTATGAATTGTAAACATGTTTATGAATTGTAAACATGTGTTGTAGGCCGGTGAGTCGAGCAATTATAAGATGGTAGGCTTATGTGTTATTAGGCCGGAGAACCTAGATGTTAAAGGCCATAAGCCTGATTTTTGTATATGTAATTATGCAGATCATTAATAAAAATGATACATCGCTGCGTGTAGATCAACCCCGAAGAAAGAGTGATGGGGGACTCAGCTCCACTAGGTAGAGAAAGGGATGGGACTGAGAGGCTAGGAAAGAGGGGCTAAGCTAGAGGGCTTAACCCAAGGGGAATATTATAATATATATTCTTGAAAATGAAAATACTAAAGTGGGAAAAATAAACCCAATTATCCTAAGTTCCTGGGAAAGGGAACGAGTGCTAAATGGAGTGCACGCAACTCCAGGAAGACAGGTGTCAACCTAGGCGCATGCAGTTAAAGCTGGAAAATCATCTCATTGGGGGGTTCACTCCCCATTCTTGGAGCCTTCGCCTAACTCGTTTGGCCTCCATCGTTGACCCCAACATCTTTTATGCACCTTTGAAACCAGTAACCCATGAAGTTGACTTGTGTTTTTCTATGAAGCACATCGTATCTGTACTTGCCAGAGACGTGTTGTGCCTTATCGAATTATGGTTTTTTCCATCCCCTAAGCTATTTTGATCCTTGTTATTGTCCTCACTTGCGGGAAGTGAGTTGAATCTGGTTGAAGAAGCAGGTTGTTAGTCCCATGGTTGAAGAGACATGTTATCAGGCCTGTGAGCAGCTCTCTCCAGGTGAGAGAGTTTGTCGGGAAGTGATTTTATCCTAGAGAGAGTCCAACACCAGCTACGGAGCTATGAAAATTCCTGATCTAGCCTGTTGCTGAGACCTTTAAAGGGAAGTGGAGCACTCGATGGACTGTGGAACAATGAAGGTGCATATTCTCGGGGTGGAACATGCATGTGGGGAATGAGAGTCCGTGAGTAGTGGGCATAAGTAGGCTCTTGGAGAGAATCCTTCTAGTTGCATTGTGTAGTTTTCTATAACCTCATCTTAGTCTAGGATTCCTTTGCCCTGGGTGGAGCTTAGTCCCAGCTCGGGGTGACCATTGTTGAGCGTGATGAGTAGCATGGTCTAAGGTTGGGAGGTTCATGGAAGGTCTGAACGCAATTGGTGGTTTTTCTCCAGTAAAAGATAATTATCATCTCTATGCTTAATTATGTATGTTGTGCAGGTCTGTGATTCTTTCAATGCTATCATGTGTTCTGTTGCATGTATGAATTACTGTCAATTCCATAGGAGTCTGTATGGTAGCAATAATTTTGTGTGTATGTGTGTGTGTGTGTGTGTATGTTCCGGGGATGCCACAAAATGGTATCCAAACAGAAGGACAAAATTACAGTGAAATTTCGTAATGGCGTTCCCCGGGGTGACAAGTTGAGGGGTCGGGGACATTACAGCTTAACACTTAGTCATTTAAGCATACATACATGAACATGTGAAACCAAGAGAACACTTGCAAAACAAACAAGAAACACACACATAAATAGTGTAGGCGGCACAACACATGCCTAACACCAACTAAGTCTTATTATTCCGAAACAGTTACAATATGAGCACTACTGGATTGGTTTACAACTTGGGCAGAGTCGCATGACTTGCTTCACCTCACCAAGACACTCGTACACATATTTGTCTCACCAAGACTCTTTGTCACAATCTCTTTCACAACCCCTATGATGCGCCCCCAGACCTGCACCCTTCCATAAACTCATTTTCTCTTCTCTGTCACAGACTTCACCAAGCTAACACATACTTTGGTTATGTCTTGTAGCATGCCTCACACAGAACTACATTCAGAATTCCCCAAACTCTCCTTATTTGTCCCACTCTTGGCTACTTGTCTTCCATGTCTTTGCAACTCTATGTTTTATTTTCCCTTGTCGCAAAACCTTTCCTCAGTTGCTTGACTTGCTCACTATGATTCCTTGCTCATTTTTCCTTCCTTGGTTGTGCGTCTTTGTGTTCTTGTATGAACTCACGAATTGTCATGTCCTTTGGGTGTGTCACAGCCCTTCACGGACCAACACACCCAAATGAACCAACAAGTCCCTTTGCATACCAATGCGCCCATGAACATGTGCACTCGTCAACCCTTCATGTCCCTTGGGATCGACGTGCCCCAACCTCTTTGGTGTGCCCTTACCTTGTGTGTTTCTTCAAACTCGCAATGTGACTCTCCATGGATGTGTCGATGGAGTCATCCAACCTCTCCAATGTACCCATGTTGCTAAGGAAAGGCGAGTCCACTCCTTGGGTGTGCACCTAAGTCGCCCCATACTTGCCAAAACACAACCCAAGTCTCCATCAATCGTCGCATGTCACCATCATGCACCTAAGGTGCTCCTACCCATGACCACATGTCTTCATTCGCCCAATCGATCGCATGCCCCTTATGTTCTCTTGCCCGACTCATCTCCAAGTATTCCCAAGGAGCACGTGTGCTTGGTGGGTGTCATGGGAGACCTTACATCCTCCCCCAATTCAAGTTGTTTTCGTCCTCAACAACATTCGTCGAACTCCATGGTGCCTCTACCCCATCTTCGAATCTCGTCACTACTCAACATATGTTATCTCTACAATTGTTGTCAAAGGGTCTTCCCCTCAGGAAGATCCTCAAAGTGTGGCCAAGTGTTGGATATTATTGACCCATGATGACTTCGATACTTCGACTTCATCGTCCACGTTTCATGTACAATGGATCCTCTCAAGTTCTGAACTGGTTGGGTGATTAGTCCAACTATCACATTCATCACTAGAGAATGCACGTCTCCACATCCAACAAACCCTTTGTCTGCCTCATCGTCATTTTGTCCAACTCTTCATGGTCTTGTTGAGTCACCCATTGTAGCCTCAACACATTTGCTCCACTTAGTTGAAAATCTCTTTGAACCTCTCGATTTTGGACAAGGTCCTACCCCTTGTCACAATCTGGCAAGTCACCTCCGTAACCCATTATTCATTTTGCAACTTCCTTGCTTGAGTCTTTCCATGACACCTCCACTAGGCATCATCACTCGCACTGCTTGCTCCCAACAATGCATCTTGTCTTATTTGTTTAGTAGGCATAATGTACCCAATAGCCTCCCCCAAGGTTATTGGTGTACATCGTATCTGATTTGTTCTCCATGCGCAAGTATCACAAGACCAATCAAACTTGCTTTGGTGTGCATCCCAACTCCTCAAGTCATTCTGTAGTGAGTTGGAAGTCATGTATCCCCATGGCATTCCTACAAAAGTTCATGATCGTTGCGGGGTGTCAGTCTTCCACTCCTACCTCTTCCACGTCTGTCTCCAAATATAGTTGAGTAAGTGCTTCCATGCACTGTCTTGACCCAACTCCTGAAGTTTCTGTAGTGGGTCGGTTTGTTTCTCAATCCTCCACAATGTCTCTTGCTCATAGTTGATAATGATTCACTTGGTGAAGTTCCCCCTGCTCCATGTAAAGTGAAGAGTCCAACTATCTCCTACACTCATGTTCATGGCTATGTGGGTTCCTCAATTGACCAACCTTCCCCGTGGCTACCTTCACTGAATTCTTCGTCGTTATCAATTATTGTTCTTCTTGTCCATGAATACTCAAAGATGTTGTGGTGTCGATGACTTATTGTCATTGTGTCACATTGAGAGGCTCGCCCATGCTTCCACTGACTCCTCCTACCAACCTAGTCACAGAAATCCTAGACGTCCTCATGAGCTTCCTCTTCATCGTCAAGGGTGTGTTTGGTGTTTTGGCCTTGTCCAAGAATGCTAAGCAACTTTCGTGAATGAGGGGAGCTGCTTTGGAAAATATGAGGAAGTTTGATCCCAAGATCATTGCATGATAATCCAATGGAGCTACTAACAAATAAATGTTACCAAACCATTTCTCCACCCTCAATTGTGTTGAACGAACAATCTGTGTCATCGACATCATTGTTGAGTTCATCACTTTACATGTACCAATGTTTCTCTCAGGTCTACGATAAGGTGATTTCGTGGCTCGCTCACTCACAAAACTATGGGTTGCACCAATGTCAACCAAAGCTATCATATTCAACCCGCTTATTGTTGTATTCAGAAAGCAGAGTCCCTCAACTTCTTCACTTTGAGAAAACTGTTCTTGACCTCTTATATTACTCTTGCATGCGTTCAACCAACATTTCCATGACTTTTTTCATTTCTTCCATCGACTTTTGCACTTGAACCATATTTGTTGGTGCGATTTGAGCCTCCTCTTTTTCAACCAACAAAGCCAACCTTCCTCACATTGGACAGTCCCTCACAAAATGATTGTGCAAACAAAAGTAACACTCAACCATCTTGCCTTTCTTCTTGAGTGGCCTGGGTTGATCCTTAGTGGCCTGGGTTGATCCTTAGTGGCCTAGGTTGATACTCTGCGGCTACACTACCTTCATGTTGGATTCTCTCCTCCTTAAGTTCACCCAACACAACGAATGTCAAAGTATCAATCCCCCTTGACAATGCCTTCAATTCATTGATATTGGATTCTATTTGCACGTCGAATTCATCTATCCTTTCCAAAGCCTCTTGGAGTTTTACTAATCATTGAGCTACACTGTCTCTCTTGATCTTCCAAGCTTCATCACCTACACCTTCCATTTCAAGATTAGATTGGTGAGTAGTTTTGTTTCTGTCCAAGCTTCACCTCCACTTGTCCCATTGAATTCTCCCACTACTATAGCTCTTCACAGTGTCATCCAAGTCACTTGGCTCTCCAAAGAGTTCTACGCAACTCCTCCACATTGTTCCAAGTCTGCGATGAATGTTGCGTTCATCTATACATCCAAGTTCTTGGTTCACCCTCAAGAACTTCACCCCTAGTCTATGTATGTTCACAAGACGTTTACAAGTCTACACTCAAATGACCTACGATGGAACAAGCCACCTTGTCGAACCATTCACCAAGGCCTGCGCCCAAACTGCCTCTGTGATCAAATATGTGACAAGTCATGCAATGAACTCTATGATGAGTTTTGCGACCACCCACCCTGTCCAAGTGCTTCGTTTCACCATGAAATTTTCTCTTGGTCTATACAAGGTGTGTGTCCAGATCAACCTTCCACCGCACTGTCAATTGGAACCTTTATCGTAAGTCTGATGCAAAGTCTTTGCGATGAACCAATTTGCCCCATCTGTTCACCAAGTCTGTGATGGGTTGCAAATGTTCCCACTAAATTGCCTTCAAGACAAACTATGAAACCAATTGCAGTGTGCCTCTACAACACCATTATGACCGTGATAGTGGTGAAGAGCCAAATCTTCTCTAATACCACCTATCGCCGAGATAGTGGTGAAGTGCTCACCAAACTGTCTTCTAAGTTTGCTTTGATACCACCTGTCATGACCCCATAAGACGCCTACCCATATATTGCAATCATGCGCCTCCTTAGGGCGTGTGACACCGCGATGGTTCATACTTAGCTACTTGGAAACACCAACAGTACATCGTATGGACTACGCTTCTTCACCTAAAGCATACCCATACTTTGTTCTAGGCTACATGAGAGTCACACTCCAACTTTGTGCGACTCACTTGTATACTTAGATAGTCTTGTTAACAAATTAACACTTAGTCATTTGAGCATACATCCATGAACATGCAAAACCAAGAGAACACTTGCAAAACAAACAAGAGACCCACACAAAAATAGTGCAGGCGGTACAACACGTGCCTAACACCCGACTAAGTTTTATTATTGTGAAACAATTACAATATGAGCAATAATAGCTCGATTTACAACTTGGGTAGAGTTTCATGACTTGTCTCACCTCACCAAGACACTCATACACATATTTTTCCCACTAAGACTCTCTATCACAACCTCTTTCACAACCCCTATGGTGCACCCCCAAACGTGCACCCTTCCGCAAACTCGTTGTTGTTGGAGTTACTTCACACACACCTAGGATTTTTTTTTCCTAAGGTTTTTATTTCTTTATTAGTCATAAATAGTCATTATCCAGTCTCCTATATTTTAGGAGAGAATATTCCACCTGGAGAATATTCTCTTTCAATTGACACTTCAGTTTGACTAGTTGAGTTGAGTTTAGATGTTGCATTGGGATCATCACCATGCTAATTAGACCTTGCCTTGGTATCATCACCAGAGTGGTGCATTAGCCTTGATTCCCTGAGTTAACTCCTCACTACTCTTTGTTCAGTCAGTTAATTGAAGACTAGTTGACTAGTTAACTCAACTAGGTGGCAGTTCACTCCCGTAACTGCCTGAGAGACTAGAATAGGTGGCAGTTCACTCCTGTAACTATTGGTGTGTGTCCAGATCACTCTATACCACCACTATGGCGATTTGGTTCACCTCAATTCGAACCCATTGAGTTATACAGAGTATATCATGTGTAAATTATTGATTATTCATAACGATTAATGAGAATTCTTCCATTCTTTCTCTCCTTCTTCTTCTTTTTCCAATTCTCTCTGCAAATGTGTGTATTATTGTTTAGCTAGATCTATTTTGTGAAGGTTCAATACATTTACATGGTATCAAAGCCGATGGACTGCTAAGCAAAAGCTACACCCAAATTGTTTGCAGGTACAAAAGATTTTAGACAACGGAAAGATGGAATTCCAAAAAGAATTCATTCTTACACCTTACAACTATTTTGCATGGAAGGAGAAAATATCCATACATCTCCGATCCATAGGGTTGTATAGGTTAACCATGAATACAGATCTAGAACCGACATGAGCCATAGAAAAATCCAAGTACTTAAATCGCATGGATGAGGCACTCGAAACAATTTGCAGTCTTATTTCTCTCGATTTCCTTTTTCATATATCTTCCTGTAAGACTCCCAATGAAGCTTGGACCATCTTGGAAGGGATGTTTGGAAAACAGGATGAGATGAGGGGACACATGTCAGAGGTGGAGCTGCTCACATTGGATCCAAAAATCTTCAAGAATATCCAAGATTTCTTTACAGAATTCAAGGATTTACTGTTGCAACTCAAAGCTTGCGGGGTTGATAAATCGAAGGAGGAGAAACAAATGGTTCTCACCATTCTCTCCAAGCTTGGTCCTGAATTCTCTGTATTCATATCTACATTCCATAATGTCAGATTCGCCTCTGGAGCCACCTAGAAGATGCCTTCTCTTGAGGACTTTATCGAAACTCTGACACAAGAGCAAACCAAGCTCATGAACATGGGCGCAGTCAAAGGACCAGGGGCGCATGCACTCATTGTGCAAGATGGAAGCCACAAATATCAGAAATATAAAGATAAAGATAAGTGGAAAGCTCATGCACATACGAAGAAGGAAGTGT
This sequence comes from Picea engelmannii, assembly GCA_009831015.1. Classification (NCBI taxonomy): domain Eukaryota; kingdom Viridiplantae; phylum Streptophyta; class Pinopsida; order Pinales; family Pinaceae; genus Picea; species Picea engelmannii. Next base: position 35,074 of record ML862261.1, read on the forward strand.
ACACAAAACCTCTCACCAATGCCTCTGGATCCAAAGGAGAAAAGGGAAGAAAATGAGAGAAATGCACATACTATCACAAAGGATTCCATTCGGAATCCGCATGCATGCAAAAAAAAATAGATCTGATGTCTCAGATACTTTAGAAAAACAACCTTAGAGATCGCATCCCCGAGGGTGCAAAGAAGAAGAAGCCAGAAGATCCGAATTCCAAGAAAGGCAATTCTAGCCATGCCTTGATTGCCATCAACTCTTCTTCCGATGCTTGGATCGTAGATACAGGAGAATCACATCACATGGCTGCCTCAGAAGCAGTCTATTCTTCATTGGATGCATGGAAAGGTCCTCCTATTCTGATGGGGGAAAACTCTTCTGTCGAAGTCACCGGCAAAGGAAGGATTGAACTCACCAACGAAAGCTTCGAGAACATGTTGCATGTTCCCAAGCTTTCTGTCAACCTTCTATCTGTGTATCAGATGACGAATTCTGGCACCGGAAAGAAAGTCATCTTCACACCAAATTCCGTGGACAGCTACGACATGCAAACCAACTCCAGGGTTTCTACCGGTGAGATAAATCATCAGTCTAGATTATATACATTTTCTAAATTCATTGAACTTGATTCTACTTTACTGCTTACTCATGCTGATGAAATTAGTAGGATATGGCACACAAGGTTTGGACATTTGAATTTCAGATACATGCAACAGCTTAGTAGGCACAAATTATTTTATGGTCTACCAGACATCGATTTCTACAAGGGAGTATGTGAGGGATGTGTTCTTGGAAAACACCCTCAAAAGAAATTCGAGAAGGGAAAGTCTCAGCGAGCTTCCGCACCTTTAGATCTGATCCACAGTGACCTCATGGGTCCTTTTCTGCATCCATCGATCAACAAAGCGAGGTTTGTTCTCAGTTTTGTTGATGATTTCTCACGTTTTACATGGATCTACTTTCTCAGGCAAAAATCCGAGGTCTTTCAACACCTCAAAGATTTCAAATCTTTGGTTGAGACACAGTCTGGAACGAAGATCAAAGTCCTCTGAAATGACAATGGGGGAGAGTATGTGAATCATGAGATCCACAATCTTTTCCATGAGGTAGGGATTCAGTTGCAGCATACAGTTCCCTACACTCCGCAACAAAACGGAGTTGCTGAGCAGAAAAACAGATCTCTAAAGGAGATGGCATCTTGCATGTTGCATGCAAAGTCACTACCACAGAGACTATGGGCTGAAGCACTTAACCATGCAACATACATACAAAGCAGATCTACCCATAGATCTGTCAAGGATAAGACCCCCTACGAGGCTTGGAGCGGCCTCAAACCAGAAGTGACCCACTTTCGCATTTTTGATTCACGTGCATGGGCCCAGATTCCCTCTGAAAAGAGGAAGGCACTTGATCCACAGAGCACTGAGTGCATTTTTGTTGGATACCCCGACAGTGTGAAGGGATATTGGCTTATTGATCTTTCCTTGGACTGGCTCATCATTGATCATAATGTCCAATTCGAGGAAAGTGTCTCGCATGTACCTCAGCAACAACATGCAGACACCTTTACTCTTCCACCTGTCCGAGATGATGAGCATGCACATGCTGACTCTTCTTCAGATGAGAGTTCTGATTCAGAGGACTCAGAGGATTCAGATTCAGATTCAGAGTCAGTACAGTCAGATGCAGAGTCACAACATCTAGATGCAGTTGCAGACCCAGAGCAGAGGCCCAAGTGGGCCTAGAATACTCTTCAGGATGCAAGGGATCTCGTAGGTGATCCAGCCGATACTAGGAGGACTCGATCTGATTTCGAGGAGCCTCCTATTTTACTCACTGCCACTGAACCATTACCTTCCAGGCATATTTTCTTGGTTCAGTCTTCAGATGCACAGTCTTATGGCGAGGCTGCTGGAAATCCCTTTTGGGAATCCGCCATGCAGGAGGAGTACAACTCCCTCCTCGAGAACCGGACTTGGGATTTGGTTCCCCTTCCTTCTGGGAGGAAACTTGTTATATGCAGATGGGTCTACAGGACTAAGAGTGCAGTAGATGGATAGATCAACAGATATAAAGCCAGGCTTGTTGCCAAAGGCTTTCAACAGGTTCATGGTATTGTCTATGATGAGACCTTCGCTCCAATAGTGAAGATGGATTCCATTCGATTGGCCCTTGCCATTACAGAAGCCAAGGGATGGGAATTCCATCAGATGGACGTGAAGAATACATTTCTTCACTGTGATCTCTCTGAGGAGATATACATGGAGCCCCTCAGGGATTTATGCAGGACTCATCTTTGGTCTGTCGACTGAAGAAGTCACTTTATGGCCTCACGCAAGTTCTGAGGGCATGGTATGCCAAGATGGACTCCTATTTTTTGTCACAGAACTTTGTACACTGTAAATCAGACCCGAATGTATACATGCTCAAGACGGTTGATTCACTTCTACTTTTAGTTATGTATGTTGATGATTTGTTGATCACCAGTTGCTCGACTTCAACGATTGCTGCAGTCAAGAGGATTCTTCAAGACAGGTTTTTGATGACGGACATGGGTCCACTACACTTATTCCTTGGACTTGAGATCAGTCAAGATGCATCAGGCATCAAACTGTCTCAAGCCAAGTATGCACGAGATCTCCTTGAGAGATTTCACATGACAGACTGCAAGTCTGCTCTGACTCCTTTCCTATCAGAAGTCAAACTTGAGGATGGCGGAGAGACTTCACTGGTTGACAACACATTGTACATACAACTAGTGGGGAGCTTGTTGTATTTCACACACTCCAGACCAGACCTCTCATGTGTAGTTGGTGCAGTTTCCAGGTTCATGCAGGAGCCGCATGAGATACATTGGAAAGCTGCAAAACGTATCCTTCAATACGTACAGGGCACCATCACCTTTAGGATTCATTATGAAACAGACTCTACATTAGATCTCATTAGGTTTACTGATTCCAACTGGGCTGGTGATAGCATTGATCGCAAGTCCACATTTGGTTACTCACTCAGTCTTGGTTCTGGTCCTATCTGTTGGTCGAGCAAGAAGCAAGTTGCCATTGCTCTATCTTCAGCCGAGGTAGAGTACAAAGGGGTAGTTAACATAACCATTCAGGCTATGTGGCTACAACATTTTCTCATTGAGTTGGGAATTCAGTTTCATTGGTCATTCGTCATCTGGTGTGACAACCAGAGCACTCTGAAGTTCTGCAGAGATCCAGTTCAGAGGCAACGGACGAAGCACACCGAGATCCACATGCACTACATCCGGGACTTAGTACACGAGGGGATAATCGACTTACAGTTCTATCCTTCAACAAAACAAACAACATACATTTTCACCAAGACCTTCACTAAGCAGAAATTCCATTCTCTGTGAGGTCATCGTGGAGTGAAGGACACAGTTGCCTAGCAACTATAGTTCTTCTTTTGAGATACATTGTACCCTGAGGGGGGGGTTTTCCCATGAGGTTTTCCCTCTTTCCTCACTTTATTTCCAGTGTATCTTTTGTACTTGGGTATCTAACATGGCCTCGTTGCTGACACCCAATCTTCATTTTCACCATAGTGATGTTCAGGGGGGGGTGTTGGAGTTACTTCACACACACCTAGGATTTCTTTTTCCTAAGGTTTTTATTTCTTTATTAGTCATAATTAGTCATTATCCAGTCTCCTATATTTTAGGAGAGAATATTCCACCTAGAGAATATTCTCTTTCAGTTGACACTTCAGTTTAACTAGTTGAGTTGAGTTTAGATGTTGCATTGGGATCATCACCATGATAATTCAACCTTGCCTTGGTATCATCACCAGAGTGGCGCATTAGCCTTGATTCCCTGAGTTAACTCCTCACTACTCTTTGTTCAATCAGTTAACTGAAGACTAGTTGACTAGTTAACTCAACTGGGTGGCAGTTCACTCCTATAACTGCCTGAGAGACTAGAATAGGTGGCAATTCACTCCCGTAACTGCGGGTGTGTGTCTAGATCACTCTAGACCACCACTATGGCGACTTGGTTCACCTAAAGTCGAATTCATTGAGTTATACAGAGTATATCATGTGTAAATTATTGATTTTTCATAATGATTAATGAGAATTCTTCCATTCTTTCTCTCCTTCTTCTTCTTTTTCTGATTTTCTCTGCAAATGTGTGTATTATTGTTTAGCTAGATCTATTCTGTGAAGGTTCAACACATTTACAATTGTCTCTTCTCTATCACAAACTTCACTAAGCTAACACAAAATTTGGTTTTGTCTCATAGCATGCCTCACACAGACTTGCGTTCAAACTTCCCCAAACTCTCCTTGTGCATCCCACTCTTTGTTACTTGTCTTTTATGTCTTTGTAACTTTGCATTCTATTCTTCCTTGCCTCAACCGCTTGACTTTCTCTCTACGCTTCCTTGCTCATTTTTCCTTCCTTGGTTTTGCGCCCTTGTGTTCTTAAATGGACTCCAAACGTCGCCTTCGCAAACTGTCACATCCTTTGGATGTGTCACACCCCTTCATGGACCGATTCGTCCCTTCACAGATCGACGTGCCCATGAACCCATGCACTCTTCAATCCTTCGCATCCCATGGGACCAACGTGCCCCAACCTCTTTGGTGCACCCTTGCCTTGTGCATTTCTTAGAACCAACCATGTGACTCTTTGTGATGTGTTTATGGGGTCATCCAACCTCTTCAACATGCCCATGCTGACAAGGGCAGGCTGGTCCACTCCTTGGGTGCATGCCCAAGTTGCCCCATCTGTTATGGTAAATTTCCCCTTGTGGACAGGTGAAACCCCCCTTGGATCAAGACCCCTCTTGATCCAAGACAGAAGAAAACAAATGCTGAGCTAATTTCCTCTTAGACTTATTTCAACAATTAGAATGAGAAGGAAGAGATGGATGACTTACTTTTTATGACGATTGTCCTCACTGCTCCAACCTTTGACCTTGATGTCCAAGCTCCTAGGCACAATAAAAGACCTGTAAAGATTAAAGAGAAACCTCTTTCTTCCACACTATATTGTTAAGTGAAAACAGATCTATCTATGATGAATTTAACAACAATAGACGTGCATGCACTTAAACGCATAGACATGAGAGGAACATGCCAAGCTATGTATTAATGGAAATCCAACAAGATAGAAGCACTTACAATCTCAAGTTTGACGTTGCAACAACTCCTCTAAGCTCTCCTATCCAAACCCTTGGATCTCACACAATCATAGGTATGATGCTCTTAATTATCCTCCCTTGAATGTCTCAAGATCAAAAGTATGATACTCGAAAGTTCTCCCTCCTCCTTTCACTCAAGCATGGCCTTCATTATATAGGCTTGAGATATCACAACCATAGGATAGTTTTTAGGAGAGGATGTGGTCAAAAGAGGATTTGGCTCAACCAACAAGATTGACCTTGCCTTGAATAGGAGATATCTCAAACCAATCCTTTAACCAACTATAAACTCTCAGAAACAACCTCACAAATCAAGGCAAAATGGTTGCAACAACTTCATCGCCCCCCCATAATTATGCATAGGGCGACTATCGCTCCCTAGGACACCTTGGGGGAGAGTTGATCAAGGTTTCATCGCTCCTTGTATATGGGCAGAGGGGTGATGAAGCTCAATTAAGGCCAAAATCTCAAGGAAAAAAGTAGCATTTCGACCTCCAAATGATGTATTTCTCATCAATCGTGTCTAAGGAACATGAAAAATACTCCCACATGATGATAAAGTTGCGAAATTTAAGTGTGAAAAATCGATACTTAGTAGAATCTGGGACATAAGTGTTAATATTATGGTAGCTATGGGAGGTATTTACCTCCACGTGTAAACATGACGAGGATAGAATACTCCGGGAAGCAAGAAGAAAGCCTAATGAGTTGGCTAATAACCCTAGAAGACTTGTCAGCTCAAGAAGATAATTTATATTAGGTTATTAGTCTCCAAGAGAAGAATTTGGCAAGAACTAATAATATATACTGAACAGACATATACCCAGAATGAGAAGTCAGCCCAGGCAGTTAGCCAGAATTAGTATAAATACAGGAGGCCAGTTCTCATTCTGGCAGGTAGTCTCAGAATTGCAGAGCAGCACTTGTGCGCAATGCAGTTGCCCAGTTTCTCCACAGGCTTGGAAGACAACTGTTGTTGTAGCTGCTGCAGCTAGCAGTTACACTTGGACTATCTCTTGGCTAGGGTTTGGAACATTTGATCAGCTCTTGTTGGTGCATTATCCTTGGGGAAAGGTGTGCTACCCTTTGTTTGGCTATCTAGCCTAGGGTTTGCTTATGGAGTGATTCTCTGTCAAGGTTAAGATACTCAGAGGGTGGCTTTGGCCTATGGTTGAGTGACAATAGAGATATTGTCAATGGTAAAATGAGCATATCCATTATATTCTAATAGGTTATGAGCCCACACCTCCTTCATTCAGTCTAACCACTGGAAGGAAACATAGCCGTAAGGATGTTAAGCTCATTGAAGAACTGCTGCTAGGGTTTCTAGCAGGAGCAGTCACCAAAGCACTGCAGCTAGGGTTACTAGTAGGTGTAGTTGCAGAAACCCTAATCCTCTCGTTGAGACACCTTAAGTGAAGAGATTGACCTAATCTCCGAACAGATCAATGCATCCTAGCCTAGCGCATCTCCTGGTACTCTCAGCAAGCCAAGACGTCAAGTTTGAGTTTGTGGTCGAATCTAGGGTTTGACCAAGTCAAAGTAGCCATGACTTATTCTATGAAGTCAGAGAACAAGTTAGATGGAGCTTCTAACTTCAGAGCGTGGAAGACAAGGATTGACCTCATCCTTGCCAAGAATAAAGTGTTGGATATCGTGAAAGGAAAGATCGTGAAACCAAAGTTTGAAGAAGGAAAAGAGAAGGAACTGCAGAACATTGCAGCTATGGAGAAGTTCAAAGACAATGGCATCGATGCTATGAGTATCATAGTGGAATCTATAAAAGACCACTTGATACCCTACATCTCCCATCTTGACTCATCGAAGAAGATGTACGATGCCCTAACAAATCTCTTCTCAGTCAGAAACATTGGACAAGTTATGAGTCTGAAGAATGAGCTCCGCGACATGAAGATGAATGATGAGGACAACATTACATCATATTTTGTGAGGATCTCTCAGTTAAGAGATCAACTACAAGCTATTGAAGAGATCATTTCAGAGAAGGAATTGGTAAACATAGTACTCAATGGTCTTCCCAAGACATGGGATGCATTTCTCGCAAGCATGAATAGAAGGAAGGAGTATCCTACATTTGAAGAACTTTGGACTTGCTGTGCTCAAGAAGAATCAAGGATCAGTGCAAAAGAGAAACCCCAAAAGAAGTACGATGATCAAGCCTTCACAACAAGATTCAATAATTTCAGGAACAAAAGGAAATTTGGTTCAAGGAGGAAGCCAAATCAAGAGAAAGACATTTTAGAAGTACAATGCTTCAACTGTCGAAAGTATGGCCACTACAAGAGTCATTGTCCCGAGCTAAAGAAAAGGAAGGAGAAATATGAAGCATCAATTGCCGAAGAAAACGAACCTACAAGGAAGACTAAGCAGGATGAAAGATACTTCTTCTTCTAAAGGTAACAATACTCTTCTTATTCCTTGTACATATCTTGTTTGCATCATCTCTGTACATATCTTCTATATCTATCTCTTGGAAGATAATGTGTTCCAAGAAGAACTACACCGATGGAAGAACAACAAGATAAGGATTGATAACATTGGATAATACAAGAAAGACTGAAATACATCAAGCAAATCATGTGGAAACTATTGCAAGATAAGCCCAATAAATCATGAAGAGACTTAGAAGAAGCAAAGACAGAAATAAGTCAGCAATCAAGAGGAAATTGGAGAAAGACTTATGACGTTTTGTAGAAGACAACAAGACGAAAGTGTGGACTCTGTTAGACAGAGAGCCAATTATATATTGCAGAAGACAATAAGGATGCAAACAAAAGCGTGGACTCTTTTAGACGGAGGGAGCCGATTATATGCACTCATACATGAAGCAAGGATTATGAGGGATCTAATCCTATGATCCATTGAAGATGATGAAGTATATATCCATGGTAGTAACCATGAAAGGCAATACGTGCTTAGTTCAACCTCAGAAGAAGTCTTCTTCAAAGAGAAGCCTTAAAGTATCCCTGGTTGTCCATCAAGATCTGCGATCCTATGATGAAAGAAAGAAGTGGAATCCTTAGGGCATGGAATCTATAAGAAACTCCATGGACCCAAAAGCTAAAGAAAAACATGAGGAAGAACATGAAGATTCCAAGAAAGAAGAGAAGCCTGAACAACCAGTCATTGTATCAAGAATCACAAGATTACCAGCCTAATATGAAAGCAATCAAGTAGAACTGAAAGTTGTGATGAAGAACAGTGTACATAAGACTTATGAATGAAAGCATTGCAAGATCCAGAACTAGAGGTTCTCCCAGATGGAGGGAGAAGACTATGATTGCTCATTCTGGTAAACCAGACATACCTCTACATAAGTCATTATATCATCCATGGGTTGGAGTGCTACATCAAGATGAATGCAGAGACTGTTCTCCAAAGTAATTGAGCAAGAACATATGAAGAGCAACCTCAAGACTTTGAGGCATACCAGAAAGAGACCCTTGTATACAGATGAAAGTAGATAACTTGGTGGAGAACCTCCAATGCACAACAGAAGCATGGTGAAGATTTTCTATAACAAAGATATTGTATCAAGATGATTACTCAGTAGATCAGATCTCATTATGACAGAAGAAGTGCCACATGGATATGTTCTAGTTTTCCAATAATGATATACTCTATTAATCAGAGCTACATGGAGCCTTCAGAGAAAACCAGTGTTCCAGACCAAAGTACATTTGAAATCAAGCATTACATTATCCGTAATGAAGTCTAGAAAGGAGAAAGTGGTTCTCCAATACATATCTCCATAGATAAGCAGATAAACAAACATTTTGGTAAAAGATGAAAGAGTTTGTGTACTCAAGATGGAGCTCGTGGAGACAACTTCCTTATTGAAAAAGGAAGAGATGACTCCCAGGGTGGGAGGGAGCACTAAAAATATTATTGAAGACATTCATTGAAAAATAGTCCACCTTGGACAGATTCTTTCTTGTTCGGAAAGTGGATTGAGATTTCTGACGGACAACGATTTCCCATTGTGGTTAACATGGGAAATGGTCCAGATTGTTGATGTATCATAGACAACGACTTCCCATTGTGGTTAACATGGGGAGTGGTATAGGGCAATCTCTCTTCTTGAGGGTTACTCAAGAAGACTGGCCTGCCTCGTTGGACAACAATTTCTCATTGTGGTTAACATGAGGAATGGTCCGTTTTGGAGGTTGATGCAGGACAATCTTTTCCTCTTGTGGTTAACAAAAGAAATGGTCCGGACAGTCATTCCTGAGGGTTTATACATTCTCTCTAGGTTGCACTTTGATTAGTGTAGGAAGAATGGCCCAGGGTGGGGAATGGTCCAGACTCAACAATCAAGGACAGGCATTCCTTAGGGTTTATACATTCTCTCCAGGGTGCACTTTGATTAGTGTAGGAAGAATGGCCCAGGGTGGGGAATGGTCCAAGTTCAGAAAACAAGACAGTTATTCTTCCTTGCTTGAAAAGAATAGTCCAGATATCTCATTGTTATACTCTAAGGGCATATATTCTTTCAGATCTCACAGATGTGAGTGAAAGATTGGCCTAGATGATTCAGTTTATATCATAACATTGTTTTTATGCAGGTTGATATCAGATGATTGTTATGAAGACTATATGACAGTAGATGTATACTACTGTGGTGGATGTGTTCCACTATTCGTGACTATACATTGTTGATCAAGTACTTGTGTGTTACTTGGTGTGGTAGTGTACCACTGGATTGTAGTTATGTACTACTATGGATAGACACAGTTGTGTTTTGTTTTGTTTTGATTGCCTTGAAGACTATCAACAATATTGGATGGATAATCAAAGGACAGAAATTTCCCAGACGGAAAATGGTTCAGAACATTTACTCTTCTAGATTAGAAGAATGGCTCTTGTATCACTCTGTGGAGTGAGCATCATGTCTAATTACTCAGATAGAGTATGGTTTCAAGAGATGATGCAACAGATGACATTGATGATGATGATGGTGCTCATGATCTAGTCATGATCTAGTCTATACGACTATGTTGATGCTACCAGGTGAATGGTATGTTTTTGTGCTTAAGACCATTACCTGTAATACCTCCCTAGCTAGGAGGGAGTATTAATATTATGGTAGCTGCGGGAGGTATTTACCTCTACGTGTAAACCTGACGAGGATAGAATACTCCAGGAAGCAAGAAGAAACCCTAATGAGTTGGCTAATAACCCTAGAAGACTTGTCGGCTCAAGAAGATAATTTATATTAGGTTATTAGCCTCCAGGAGAAGAAGTCAGCTAGAAATAATAATATATATTGAACAGACAGATACCCAGAATGAGAAGTCGGCCCAGGCAGTTAGCCAAAATTAGTATAAATACAGGAGGCCAATTCTCATTCTGGCAGGCAGTCTCAGAATTGCAGAGCAGCACTTGTGCGCACTGTAGTTGCCCAGTTTCTGCGCAGGTTTGGAGGACAGTTGTCGTTGCAGTTGCTGCAACTAGCAGTTACGCTTGGATTATCTCTTGGCTAGGGTTTGGAACATCTGATCAGCTCTTGTTGGTGCGCTATCCTTGGGGAAAGGTGCGCTACCCTTTGTTTGGCTATCTAGCCTAGGGTTTGCTTCCGGAGTGATTCTCTGTCAAGGTTAAGGTGCTCGGAGGGTGGCTTCGACCTATGGTTGGGTGACAATAGAGATATTGTCAATGGTAAAACGAGCAGATCCATTATATTCTAACAATAAGTGATACATAAGTGCGACACTTAGTAGAATGTGATACATAAGTGCGACACTTAGTAGTGTGGGAATTTGGTGTGTAACATTGTCCTTGCCCAAATGCAACCCAAGTCTCCACCAACCGTTACAAGGCAAGTGAGGCGTGGTCCCCCATGGTGTTGCACTTCACCATTGTGCGCCCAAGGTGCTCCTACCCACCCCCACATGTCTTTGTTCGCCCAACCAATCACATGCCCCACGTGTTCTCTTTCCCGACTCATCTCCAGGTCTTCCCAAGTAGTGTGTGCGCTCGATGGGTATCGCGAGAGACCTTACACAACCCCTTTCAAAGAGGCATCGACCCACAAAAGGTGAACATGCCATCATGGAGACTTGAATCATGATGGGTACAATAACAACACCCCACTTTCACCAATTTAAACAAACATATAATGAAAATCCAAACCATAATAAAAACAATAATGTCATCTTACTTCCACTCATTTAACTAAAACACCAATTTTTTTTTAATAATAATAAAAAATAACATACCAAACATTAAAACTATGTCCACCATTCAAAATAATCAATCAAATGCTTCAAAATAAGTTATTATCAATGTACTTTGAAAATTAATATATTTGTATACCATTGCTTTTCAACATTGTACATTTGATTTTGTTTACTAGTGCACGCTTTATTGAATCAAGTTTGTGAGAGAAGCAAG